>JAIUZE010002529.1:0-111202 GCA_022085475.1 Heliosperma pusillum | reverse complement strand
GTTTGATCAACACCTTAAAGACTGTGGTGTAGTCCTACAGTTAACTCCACCTGGAACACCACAATTGAATGGTGTGTCCGAACGGAGAAATCGAACATTGCTTGATATGGTTCGATCCATGATGAGTCACACGGTTGTGCCTGACTCATTATGGAGATATGCTCTATTGTCAGCTGCTCTAATACTTAACCGAAGTCCGTCTAAAGCTGTAGACAAGACTCCATATGAACTATGGAAGGGAACGGTCCCTAACTTGTCCTTTATTCGGGTTTGGGGCTGCGAGGCTTATGTCACATGGAGACCTGACGATAAGCTCGGCCCACGATCGGTCAAGACATACTTTATTGGTTATCCAAAAGGGATGTTTGGTCATTACTTTTATTCGCCTACCGAACAACGTGTTTTTGTTGCGGCTAGTGCGAAGTTTCTAGAGAAAGAATTTCTCGAGAACAAGACGAGTGATAGAACCTTTGATCTGTCGGAGGTTCAAGAGCCAACAACCGAGCAACCAATGGAGGAAACTGTTCCTTCATCATCGGCTGCGGTAAATATTCCTGAGGAACCCAGGAGGTCGGGTAGAGTCTCCATTCCTCCAGACAGATACATTGGTATGGTCGAGGAGAATGGGAGAGATGACGTTTTACTCCTAGAGAGTAACGAACCCGCTACCTATAAAGGTGCCATTACCTGTTCCGACTCTAAGCTATGGCTTGAAGCCATGCAATCCGAGATGGACTCCATGTATGAGAATGACGTATGGGATCTTGTTGATTTGCCTGATAAGGTACGACCTCTTCAGTGCAAATGGCTTTATAAGATAAAGCATTCTTAGAAGGACAACCAGATACATACAGGCACGACTAGTGGTCAAAGGGTTTTCACTCAGTGCATTGCTTGCATTATGATGATATCTTTGCACCCGTAGTCATGCTGCGTTCCATTCGGATAATCTTAGCGATTGCCGCTTTTCATGACTATGAAATTTGGCAAATGGATGTGAAAACCACCTTCTTAAACGGTTATTTGGAGGAGGAGTTGTACATGGTACAACCCGAAGGTTTCATTGATCCTAAACATCCTAAGAAGGTTTGCAAGCTTAAGCGTTCCATCTATGGACTTAAGCAGGCTTCTCGGAGTTGGAATCATCGTGTCGACCAAGTGATAAAAGAGAATGGATTTACTCGATCGGTCGAGGAACCATGCTTATATATCAAGTCGAGTGGGAGCAAGATTGTCTTCCTAATATTGTATGTCGATGACATACTCTTGATTGGGAATGACATACCTCTCTTAACTTCGGTAAAAGTTTGGTTAAAGAACCATTTCCAGCTGAAAGATCTGGGCCAGGCACAAAGAATTTTGGGGATCCGTATCTACAGAGATAGATCACGACGGATGTTATCCCTCAGTCAGGAGTCTTATATAGATAAGCTTCTTGAGAGGTTCAGCATGACCAACTCCAAGAAGGGGAACCTTCCAATGGTCTCTGGGATGCATTTGAGTAAAGCTCAGGCACCAAAGACATCGGAAGAGGTCGAGCGCATGAGTCGGATTCCTTATGCATCAGCTATAGGATTGATCATGTATGCCATGATATGCACACGTCCAGACGTGGCATATGCATTGAGTATGACGAGTCGATACCAAGGCAACCCAGGTGAAACACACTGGATGGCTGTTAAGAATATCCTTAAGTACCTACGGAGGACTAAGGATTGGATATTGAGTTATGGAGGTGAGACTGAGCTATGCGCAATCGGTTACGCAGATGCGAGCTTCCAAACGGATCGAGATGACTCGAAATCTCAGTCTGGATTCGTTTTTACTCTTAATGGCGCTGCGGTCAGCTGGAAAAGCTCCAAACAAACTGTTATAGCATATTCTACGACTGAGTCCGAGTTTTATGCTGCTTCAGAGGCTGCGAAGGAAGCTATATGGATGCGTCAGTTCTTACAGGGACTAACCGTAGTTCCTAGTTCGGATGACCCGATCACCATCTATTGTGATAATAGTGGTGCCATCTTCCAGGCTAAGGAGCCTAAGTCCAGCAACAAGTCTAGGCATATACAACGGAAGGCTCACATGATCCGAGATTACGTGGAGCAAAGGGAGATAGTGATAGACAAGATTGCTACGGATGATAACGTAGCAGATCCTCTCACTAAACCATTGAGATATGATAAACATGAAGGGCACGTTATTTCCATGGGAATCAAACGTATTCCTGAGTTGTATTAGTTGTTTTGTATGGATTAGACACCTGTATCTTTTTCATAAAAACTATCTATAAAATCATCGTTTTGTTTATATTTTGTTTTTCATGTGGGTTGTACGGACAACATTGAACACCACAAAGTGAACTGAATTACATTATATTTGTTTTGGGTCCGTAATTTCCTACATGAGCTGATAACTCTGGCAATTATTTTGTGACGTCGATTGATGGTGGGTTCAACGAGCCATAAGTCAAACTGTTGACTGATCGATCACAGATGCGAGTTATAATGATACTGCGCATGACATTTTGTGACGACGTTATGGAGTCCTAAATGTTTCGGAACATTAGGTGCCAGGTCGTGGATAGGACATCCATAGTGTTCCTAGAGTCGATTCTTTTGACTATCGATTGTCTCTTGAGATAAAGGCAGTTTTTGGGTGACTTTGGTTTCTTTCTCATGGTCGACCGTAACAGGAGGCTAAGTAGATTTTCACTGGGTCATTTCATACTGCGATTGTATCTGGCCAGATCGAGTTGAAGAAAATATCCCCCTTTATCAGGATATGATTTTTCTATGGCCACTCGAGAGCTGTACCTGAAATGCCTGGCCATGCTCCGCATGAAGATTCGTTTATCAGTTAAGTTACTCTCAGTCGGGGAAACACTCTGATACTGATCGCTTGTAAACTACGACCTTTGTGATAACGGACTTTGCATTGGTTTCCATTGAGTGGGAGAAATTTTTAATGGATATGAGAATCGGTTTTCGCACATACACTTGTACGGACAAGTGGGAGATTGTTGGAGCCAGTGTCCTCCACAGTTAGTGCAATAACATAAATAAATCTCTATAGGTTCACAGGGTATACTTTGTATTGTAATCAGTTGATTAACGTTTATCAATAACGGTTGGCTTGCTAGATAAGTTTGACGTTATTGTCATACAGATGGCGGTGATCAACTTGTCCCTAAAAGTCACACCTATAGGATGTGTTTGAGAGATGTGATTATTTGAGAAAATAATCATATTGATGCCCTAATATATGACTAAAAGGTTAGTCAGTGTATTTGACTAAAAGGTTAGTCAAATGTGATGATGAATATAATTATTTAATAACGATGTAAATAAATGTTTGCTAAGACGAATTACTGTAAGTCGTAATTAAATATAAAATGTTATATTTTAGTTGTAGTATATAATGTGGGTGAGCTAAACGAATTAAAATGTTAATTGGTAATTAAACATAAACCGTTATATTTAATTACCAGGATTATAAATATACCGATATTTATAAATTGAAGTGTATATTATACGATTGTCATAATAATTGTTATATTAATATATCCACTGCAAAATGTTGTAATGGACCTTATTAATGTATGACAACATATTAGACAAATATAATATGTATAACATTATATTAAATGGAAGCTAATATAACCGAAAAAGAGTCCAGATACACTCTAAGTATTTCGGTCAAAAGAGGTAACTAAATAAGAGAAAAATAATCCCTTATTTGACTTACTTGTGCCGTGAGAACAAGAGAAAGGAAAAAAAGATTTCGAACCTAATTTTTCTACTCTCTCAACTTGTGCCTCCATCACACAAAACACAAAACAATAAAAAGTTAACTGTAACTTTTAATTCTTTTCTAGCAATTACAAGGGCATATCTCAATCAGTCTTGGGTGTTACGATTAGGAGGATATCTGTGTTGATATCTGTTCTTAGGCCGAATTTTGCTAGGACCAAAGGTTCAATTCGTTTTCTCTTTATTTTATATCGTTTTCATATTTATGACTTGCATTCATATCATATAATTTTGTTATAATCCTAAATTTTAAGGGGATGTAAACTGTTATTTCCCACAGGAGTGTAGTGCTCTCCTCATTAATCCTAACTCTTTCAAAATGCCAAAAAAACTTAGGGACCCCGGAAGTTTCTCTATCCCTTGTGTTGTGGGGGGAGTCATGATTTCAAGGGCATTATGTGACAATGGTGCAAGTGTAAGTGTCATTCCCTTAACTATTGCTAAAAGAATTGGACTTGAAAGTTTAACCCACACTTCTATGACTCTACAACTAGCGGATAGGTCCGTTAAGCAACCTTTGGGTGTGCTTGAGGACGTACCCGTTAAAGTTGGCAAATTTTTGATCCCCACGGATTTCGTTGTCCTAGATATCCCGGAGGATAGCCACACTCCCATCATCCTTGGTAGGCCCTTTTTGGCTACCGGAGGAGTCCTCATTGATGTGAGGGACGGGCGGCTAACCTTTAGGGTGGGAAACGAAACCCTTGAATTTAATCTTCCACATCTAGTGAAGGGACCAATGTTTCACAAGGCATGCTCGGTAGAGGTCATAGAGGAAGTGGTTGAGAAAGTGCATGAAGAGGAGAAGCATGAAGAAGAAGCTCTACAAGTGGCACTCCATGATGAGGAGATGGGAGATGACCACGAGGTAGATGATGAGCTAATGAAGAAGGTGGAGGGCCTTCTCCCTCCAAAGGTACAACTTAAGCCCTTACCTCCCTCACTTAAGTACTCTTTTTTAGGTGAGGGAGAGACTTATCCCGTTATCATTAATGCTAATTTGAGTGAAGGCCAAGAACTTGAACTTTTGAAAGTTTTGAAAACTCATAGGGGCTCACTTGGATATAGCATTGATGATATCAAAGGGTTAAGTCCTAATCTTTGCATGCATAGGATTGTCTTGGAGGAGGGTAGCAAACCTAAGGTAGATGGGCTACGTAGGTTGAACCCTAAGATGGCGGAAGTGGTGAAAAATGAGGTGATGAAGTTGCTAGAGGCCGGGATAATTTACCAAATAACCGATAGCTCTTGGGTGAGTCCCGTCCATGTAGTGCCCAAGAAAGGAGGGGTGACTATGGTGGAACAAGAGGATGGGACTCTCTTAGCTTCTAGACCCGTGACCGGGTGGTGGATGTGCATTGACTATCGCAAATTAAATGCCGCCACCCTCAAAGACCACTACCCCATCCCCTTTATTGACCAAATGCTTGAAAGGTTAGCGGGGCATTCTTACTATTCATTTCTAGATGGTTATTCCGGGTTTTTCCAAATCCCCATACACCCGGAAGACCAAGAGAAAACCACATTCACTTGTCCCATAGGAGTTTATGCTTATAGGAGGATGCCCTTTGGGCTTTGTAATGCTCCGGGGACTTTCCAACGGTGTATGACGGCTATTTTTGCCGATTTTCTTGAGAAGAGTATGGAGGTCTTCATGGACGACTTTAGTGTCCATGGAGACTCATTTGATCTTGGGCTTTTGAATTTGTCTAATGTTTTGCAAAGATGTGAGGAGCACAACCTCGTCCTCAATTGGGAGAAATGCCACTTTATGGTGGAGGAGGGGGTTGTGCTTGGTCACATCGTGTCTAAGAGAGGCATAGAAGTTGATATGGCTAAGGTTTCGGTAATAGAAAACTTGTCACCCCCTACAAATGTGAAGGGAGTGAGAAGCTTTCTAGGCCATGCGGGCTTTTACCGACGTTTCATCAAAGACTTTTCTAAAATAGCCAAGCCTTTAACTTCTCTTCTTCTCAAAGACACACCATTTGTATTTGATGAATTTTGCTTGAGTGCTTTTTGTAGGTTAAAGGAGGCTCTTGTGACGGCTCCCATAATCCGATCACCGGATTGGAGCCTTCCCTTCGAAGTTATGTGTGACGCCTCCGATTATGCGGTCGGGGCGGTGCTAGGCCAAGTTGTGGACAAGAGGCACCATGTAATCTACTACACAAGCAAAACTCTTGATCAAGCCCAAGTCAACTACTCTACGACGGAAAAGGAGATGCTAGCCATTGTTCATGCCGTGGAAAAGTTCCGGCAATACTTTGTTGGTGCTAAGGTTGTGGTATACTCGGATCACTCCGCTTTGAGGCAATTGTTAGTGAAAAAGGATGCAAACCAAGGCTCTTGAGGTGGGTTCTTTTACTTCAAGAGTTTGACTTGGAAATTAAAGACAAGGCGGGGTCGGAGAATGTTGTTGCCGACCACCTATCTAGATTGACTACCGAAGATCATGGGTTGAAGGATGAGAGTGGCCCGATCAATGAGTGGTTGAGAGAAGATAGCTTGATGATGATAGGTGGTAAATCACCATGGTTTGCGGACTTGGCAAATTTGATTGTGAGCGGGTTTATTCCGGAAGAGTTGGATGCTAGAGCTAGGAGGAAGTTGAAGCATGACTCAAAACGCTATTTTTGGAATGACCCACATCTTTTTCGCAAGTGTGGTGATGGCATGTTTCGAAGATGTGTTCCTAGAGAAGAAGGTATGGAGATAGTTGATAGAATTCACAACTCGGCCTATGGGGGCCACCTTGGTACATCTCGCACCATTGCAAAGGTGTTACAAGGTGGTTTCTATTGGCCATCTATGTTCAAGGATATCCACTACTTTGTCAAATCTTGTGATCGGTGCCAAAGAACGGGGAATATTAGTCAAAGGAATGAGATGCCCCTTCAAAACATTCTTGAGATCGAGCTTTTCGATTGTTGGGGAGTAGATTTCATGGGACCATTTCCCAACTCTTGCGGGAATGAGTACATTTTGGTAGCGGTGGACTATGTGTCCAAGTGGATTGAAGCCGTCGCCACCCCAACAAATGATGCTAAGGTTGTTATCAAGCTCTTCAAGAACACTATATTTCCGAGATTTGGGACCCCAAGGGTGGTGATTAGCGACGGGGGTTCGCACTTTAGGAAGAGCACTTTCAAGTTCTTACTTTCTTCCCATGGTGTCACTCATAAGACCGCTCTTGCCTACCACCCTCAAACTAGTGGGCAAGTAGAGGTCTCAAACCGTCAAATAAAAGCTATCTTGGAGAAGACTACAAGCAAAGGTAGGAAGGATTGGTCTCAAAAGCTTCCGGATGTTCTATGGGCCCTTCGCACCGCTTTCAAAACTCCACTCGGCACAACTCCCTACAAGCTTGTTTATGGAAAAGCTTGTCACTTGCCAATCGAGTTGGAGCACAAGGCATGGTGGGCCTTAAAGGAGATGAACTTTGATATTGATATGGCCGGAGAGCTACGATTTCTCCAAATGAATGAACTTGAAGAGCTAAGACTTGATGCCTACGAGAGCTCAAAGATCTACAAGGAGCAAACAAAGAAATGGCATGATGCCAAATTAGTTGATAAAGATGTAAAAGTGGGTGACCAAGTCTTACTCTATAATTCTAGAGTCAAGTTGTTTCCGGGAAAGCTACGCTCTAGATGGTCGGGTCCTTTCAAAGTTATCGACATTTCACCACATGGAGCTTTTGAACTTTGGAGCGAAGAAGGTGGTAATTTCAAGGTCAATGGGCATCGAGTGAAAAGATATTTTGATGGAGATGAAAAAGGAACGGTGGAAGTACTCTTCCTTGGGGATCCACTTCCCGAGGAGGAGTCTTGTTTGTAAACTCTCGTGATTTGATAGGTTTGGTGGAGTCCCTCAACAACCACCAATTTTTTTTTTTGTATATAGCATGCATATTAGGAATAGTTGTGAAGATTTGGATTTGTGTACTCGGGTTTTTCGTCTTTAGGAAGAATTTTTAGGAAAGTTTGAAACACTTGTAGTCGGGTTTGGTTTGACACCGTATCATTGGGATTATGTTGGTTGCGTGGATATTGTTGGTGACTTGGGTTTCTTTGGGGATTTGTTGTGAATTTGAAGACGAGGTGAAGAAGAGGAGAAGTGCTCCAGGCCGGTCGACCGGCAGCCGGGGTGCCGACCGGCCCAGAGCACTCCAGAAGGTGACTTTTGAAGATGGTGAATTAAGGTGCAGGTATTCCAGGCCGGTCAACCGGCGGCCGGTTAACCAACCGGCCTGGAGCACAATATACTAGAAGTTGAGTTCTGCAATTTTTTTGGCCTGGGTTCTAGGCCGGTCGACCGGCGGCCGGTCTGACACCGGCCCAGAGCACATTGTAACTAAGATTTTGAAGGTTGAAAATTTTGAGCCGAGTTCTAGGCCGGTCGACCGGCAGCCGGGCCCTGACCGGCCTGCACTACCTGAACACGAGAAATTTCAAAAATCCAAAAAGTCAATTTTTTTGTACTGGGTTCCAGGCCGGTCTCCCGGCGGCCGGTGCCTGGACCGGCCCAGAACCCTACCCGAGAGCCATATATCACTCGTGACCCTTACTTCCTTCATTCTTCTTCATTCATTCTTCTTTCTTTCTTTTTCCTTCTTCCTTCAAATCCCCTCAAAAACTCACAAAAAACCCACAAAAACCTCACTAAAATCTCAACAAAACTCCATCACTACAACATCAATCCCAAACATTAACCCACTACCTAACCCAAATTCATCCCACACCTCAAAAACCCAATTTTTCCCTCTTTCAATTGAAAATTCCGAAAATCACCATGGCTCAACAACCACCTCGGAAAAGAACAAGAGCTCAACTTGAGGCGGAGTTGGAGGCTAGGCTCCAACAAGTGACGGCGGGAATGGGTCCGGATAACGATTTTCCGGATATCGTCTTCGTAAGCGAAATCGCAAGAGGTAAATTTCAATGTTTAAAGCGTAGACCTCTTCCCCACTCCCGTTTTATTTGTCGGAATACTATGCGGAACCTCGGCCTTGATACGGTCACTCTTGAGCTTTTCAAAGGTTTGGGTATGGGGGAACTCTACGGTCAGCATTTCCGTACTTACCCCCGTCTCACTTGGGAGTTTTTGAGTTCGTTTAGTCATGAGAAGGATAGAAATACGGGTATGGTCAAAATTGTTTCCTTTCGCCTACTTAATACTGCTTTTAACCTTCCCCTTGAGAAATTTTGTAAGGTTTTAGGGGTCAAATTTCATAAGTCGTACAAGGTCCCCGAAAACTTTAACGTGAATGACGTTTGGACTGCTATCTCGGGAATGGAATTTGCGAAGGGAACTAAGAGGCCGGCAAATGCTTGCCACAATGCCCCTATTAGGTTTTGGCATCGGTTTATGGGTTGGACGTTGTTTGGAAGAGAGGAGTGTCACAACTTTAGGGCCGATGAGCTCTCAATTTTGGCGGCTTATTTGTTCCAAAAGCCGAATAAATTTGGGGTAAACATTGGTCACCATGTCGTTATCCACTTCCAGAAAATTGCCAACGACCCGTTTAGCCCTACCGGAATCCACTTAGGGGGAATTGTGACCAAAATTGCCCATGTCCTTTGTAGAGATGCTCTAGATGAGCGTAATTTGAGGTGTTTAGGGGGATGCTCATTGTTGACGGAGGATTACGTTTTCAAGAAGCTTGAGTGGGTAATAAAGAGAGTTGAGGACGGGAAGACATATTGGAGGGTTCGAGGGGTCAATTCTATTCCCCTCCCGAATGGTGCGGCTATGAAAGTGGTTCCTGATAGCGCGCACTATCTCCTTCCCCTAGTGGAGGAGAACCCTCCACCACCACCTACTGAGGAAACCCCGGAAGATCCTTTAGCTCCAGTTACCGCATTTAGGCGAGATACTACTGCCCCCGTCACGACATATAGGAGAGAGGAGCAGGGCCCCACTTCCACCACCCTGCCTTATTTGAACCCCTTCTATCATCCGTAGCAATGGCGCCCTTGGCCCAATTCATCCCAGCCCGACGCATCCACTTCCACCACTACCAGTTACCCACCTTTGGATCCTTCCTTGATCCAGTTCATGGCCGACATGACTTTGGCCTCCGAGGCAGCAGCTACGGAGAGAGAGGCAGCGGCTAGGGAAAGAGAGGCGGCAGCTAAGTGGCGTGAGGAGGAAGCTCGGGATAGAGCTCTTTTGTCGCAGCGGATGGACAGGATGTATTACGACTTGGCCCTTGGCCAATACCCCTCTTACGATAATTGGTGTAGGGAGGGGTATAGGGAGCCAGTTGGCCCACATCCGTCCTATTTCATGTGGCCAGAGGGCGGGTATGATCAGGGCTCTAGGGTGTTTGGTGATTTCAATATTCAGCATGACTATTATTCTTCTGCGCCGGTTTTTACTCAGCCGGTAGTTGATGAGGAGGAGGTGGACCCAGAGATTGCGGCTCAGAACGCCGAGTGGTTTGACAGGATGGGTCCACGGGTCGAGATTATGGAGGGTGGCGGCTCTGGTTCGGGAGCCCAGGATGTAGATGCGTCTTTTGCTGAGGCCAGTCATGGCCAATTTGATACTACATCCTCTGATTTCACCGGATACTCTTGAGGCCGGAAACCCATGAGTATGATCCCTTTTAATCCAAATCTTCATCATATTTATATTTTCGCATGCATTTAGATAGTTGTATTATATCTTAGTTTAGTCATCCATTTAGTTGCATCCATTTAGGCTTGCATTAGAATTTAATTTTGTAACATATCGTCACATATTAGCCTTGCATCCATATAGCATAGTTGCATTTTGTTTGGTGTCATTTTTAGACTTTCCCGTGGTTGGTACCCCCATGAGGGGCGTGCATTTATGCATTTTACCGCCACGACGGAACTCCGATATGGCACACTAGACTTTCCTGTGGGAGGTACCCCCATGAGGGGCTTGCATTTATGCACCTTACCACCGCAGCGAGACTCTAGATTAGCATATAGTGTAGTTCATGCATTTATATAGAGCTAACCCTCTTGTATATATTGTTCATATTGTGATTACTCTTCAAAAATCAAAAACCCCAAAAACAAGTTTTTATTTTTCAAAATATTTAAAAACCCAAAAACATGTTATTTGCTTTGAATTCACCCCTCACACCATGTAAATGCTAAGAGTGGGGAGGGAATTCCCGAAAAATTTGAAAAACCAAAAAAATTTGTTTTGTTTTTCCTTTTCCTTTTTCTCTCCTTTCATATTTGAGTCACTTACTCGGGGACGAGTAAGACTTAAGTGTGGGGAGGATTTTATTTCTTTTGTATATATCGTTGATTTTTGAAAAAAAAGTTGAAAAATGCCTAAAAATCGAAAAATTTGAAAATTTTCCAAAAAATATATGTTTAGATTAGTTTGTATATAGTTTATTTTGTATATATTGCCGTGTGTTTCTTTTTAGCTCCATCCATAGGTGCGCCCCACATCATAAGAGGCACGAAAAAGGGAAAATGAAGACGCTTTGGTGAGATCTTTCCTATTTCCCTTTTCCCTTATCTCCTTTTCTTCTTATTTGAGGATGAGATGTGTTGATGACGATGTTGTGGATTTTGTTGATTGGCGTGTGTGCCACTTGTGTGCTGTTAGGAGATAGCATTAGCTTATGTGTCATATAGTCGGTTAAAGCATGTGCATTTAAGTTGTATATATGCTAGATTGCATCATGGTATATAGTTGCATTTAGAAAAATGTTTTAATAATTGTCTTTTTGGAAAACTTGTTGAATGTGCATAGTCCCTTTTTGCTACTTTTTTATTCATAAAGTGTTCATCTTAATCGTGGAATTTTAGACGCCCTGGGTTGTGCATTTTTAGTGAGTTTTAACCCGTCTACTAATGCCGAGTCACAAGTTTGCGCTTATTCCACCTCGACAACCTCGATTGATATGAATATTCCGATAGTAGAAAGGATTCTTAGGTGACCGTTCTTGCTATGCAACCAACCATGATTCATTGTTCTTCCACTTTTGATCAAAAAAAAAAAAAAGGAAACAAATCAAACAAGCTGAAAATATTGAGTCAATTATCATCTTTTCTTGTTTTCGTCGAGGAAGTGCAACACGGAACTTCTAGGGATTCTAGTGGGCCCATATCTAGGCCCCCTTTCGATGCCACTACGGTGGGGATACCCCTATTGTTGGTTCCGACCGCATGTCCTTGACGGAAACCGTGTGCTTTCATGCCAAAAATTGCAAACCAAAATGCAAATCAAAAAGAAAGAAAAAGAAAAAGAAAGCAAAGTGTGAAATGAAAAATTTTCCAACCAATAAGACTCAAATCTCAATTTCCTTTTATCCTTCTTGAATCATTTACCTTTGAAGTTGCATAGAGAGACGGGACGACCCTTGTGTCTCATTTATTTGAGAAACGTGAATTCCAGATGCTATTGTGCTTAATAACGTCACGAGGATTTCATTTCCATCTTCCATTTCATCGCTTTTGGCCAAGCAAATAGTAGACGGGGTTCGAAATTTTCATTAGACTTGCACCACTTGGAGGCGAATATTTTTCCATGCTTTATGATATTAGTGGCTTACAAGGATCATGCATTATTTAAACGGTTTTCCTTTTTGATATTTCCGTCACATGGATGAGGCATGTGATTTTTCTTTTGTTAGATGCATCTTTGTCGTGTTCTTACGTGTTTTTCATTTGGATGCGTCGCAATTTTGAGCAAGCCCCTACTTGCCTTGCAAGGAGGTACTCTACCTCATGAGTATCTCGTTGTGAGTTGAAGGGACGGAGGAGGCCCGTTAATTGCCTACCGTCGGATATTATTAATAGTTTAGGGTGTAGCCTTAATATTAGAGTAGTATTGAATAAGGGTACTTATGGGTCTCGAATTTTGTTTACTTACTCGGGGACGAGTAAGTCTTAAGTGTGGGGAATTTTGATAAGCATTTATTTAGTCACATTTTTACCTCATTTTCGTCCCCATTTTGGTCCGTTTACACGGATTTACGTGTTTTTAATTGCATTTTATTTCCCGATTTCCCGCGCTATGAATATCGATCTCAATTTGCAGGAATTAAGGCGGAAATGAGGAAATCGGTGCATAAAGACCTTGCATGAGTCGGGATTCGAAGATGAGATGAAAAATGAAGAAATGAGTCGTCAGGTGGTGCTGGCCGGTCCCCAGACCGGCGGCCGGTCCACCGGCCCAGACCTCGACTCCACATATGAAGAAGTTGAGAAAGGGAAGAAAAGGGTCAGGTAGTGTCGGCCGGTCGACCGGCGGCCGGTCGACCGGCGGCCGGTCGACTACCCGGCCTACACCTACATCAGAAGCATATGTGAGTATAAATGTGCTCCAGGCCGGTGGGGGACCGGCGGCCGGTCGACCGGCCCAGACCCCCATTTTCCATACTTAGAGAAATTTTGAGGATTTTGAAGACGGAGTTCCTGAAGTCACTGATGTGCTCCAGGCCGGTCAGAGGCCCGGCGGCCGGTCGACCGGCCGGGAACACAACATCGCAAAATTCGCCTCTTCTTCTAATTTCTTCCTTAATTTCGAGAGACCTATATATACCCCCCCCTTATTATTTTGTAAGCAGTTTTTTTTACATTCCTCTTAGCACAAAACCCTAGATAATTTGTAACGTAAATTAGTCCTAATTACTCTCTTAATTATTCGCTAATCTAGCTTAGTTTCTCATTTCAAGTAGCTAGATCTAGTCTTTCATTTCAGTTTTGGGGTTTGTATTGAAGACTTGCGTGAAGACATTCCTCCTTTTCATCAATATAAGTTTTGTTTGGTATTAAATTTCTCATCTTTTTTATTGTTTATGCAATTAATTTCATTTCTAGTTTATTGTTCATCTTTGATTGTTATTATTATTAAATCTCATAACATGATGTTTATTGAACTACTTCTTGCCTTTAGTGCTTTGATTCCCTTTACCATGTGTGAGTAGATTCTCCTCTAGGGTTTAGGGGGAGCCTAAGGGAGGATTATGTGGGGTATTAGGTTAGTTAATTAGTAGATTTGTGGTAAATGATTTGGGTATTGCTCATATGAACACCAAGTGTTTGATGAAATGTGTGAACGAAAGTTGCCATTTTATCAAGCATGGTTTGATTTTCTCTTAAGCGACGGTGGTAGAGACGATTAGACTAAGTGTTTATATGGGTGATTTGAGACAAATGCGATGGCTTTGTTGATGATTATCGATTGTTGAGACATTAGCAATCGATTTTACTCGAATTATTTACCCATTTGCTAATTACCCGACTAGCCCATTAATCCCCCCCTAAGATGAACCCTTCACCTTAGTCTTTCCCTTAATTGTTTACATCTTTATTACTTAGCGATTACTTGTTTTTCCTAGTTTTTAGTTAACTTTCCAAACCAATCATTTTTAGGCTAGAATAGGGCGCGATCGAACTAGTAGTTGACCTCCCCCATCCTCGTGGATTCGACCCCTTTATACTACTTTTATTGGGTTATTTTTGATGTTTGTTTTGACGACGAACCGATCATCACTGACGCACGATTTTTTTTTGTTCAACAACGATTCATAATTTTGTTGCCTAAGAAGTGATTAAGGGCGTCAAAATAAGTTGTTGCCAATAATGGCTTCATTGGCAACAAGCCTTATTCGTTGCACAAAGTTTGGTTATGGGCGACAATATAAGTTGTTGCCAATAATCTCATTATTGAAAACAAGCCTTATTCGTTGCACAAAGTGCTTATTTGGCGACAATTCCATTTGGTTGCCCAAAGTTTCATTTGGGCGACACAAACAAGTGATCGTTGCACATATAAGTACGGGCGTCGACCATTGGGTGACAAAGCCACGACGACATGAAGTTCGTTGCCCTAGGGTTTGGGAGACGAAAATAGCCTTTTATGTAACAAAATATTTTGTCGCCCAAACTCATTTTTTTGTAGTGCGGCCACAACCATTCGACTTGTCCTCACCCTCCTAATCACTCATAATTGGCCACTCGGTCACCTTGATGTCAATAATGCATTTCTTTAGGGTAATCTCTTTGACACTATCTATATATCCCAACCGCTGTGATTCACCAACACCACATTCCCTTCCCATGTTTGTCCTCTTTACAAGGCAATTTATAGTCTTAAACAAGCTTCTCGCGCTTGGTTTAATGAATCTCTTAATTTTCTTCTTGATTTGGGTTTACCAATTCAACTCCATCTATGAACAATCACTTTTTTTTTTCTCGCACGCCCCTCTTACTCTCAATATCTCTTAATCTTTTGATGACATTATTGTTATAGGCTCCTCTAAGTTTCATGTTAATCATTTTCTTCAACGCTTCTGTTTAAAGGATCTTGGTTCTCCACCATACATCTTAGGTGTTAAGGTCATTCCCTCCCTCATTGGTCTACTCCTCACTCAGACCAAGTACATTACTAATCTCCTTACTCATCACAATCTCCTTGATTTCAAACCTACTCATACTCCCCTCGCCTCTTTGACCGGTCCCGCTATTACTTAACATTCTAACTACCGAGCCATTATTGGCTCGCTCCAGTACCTTTTCCTTACTCGTCCCGACATCGCCTTTATCAACAAACTTGCTCAGTTTCTTCATTATCCAAAAGAGTGTCATTGGTCTGCGTTAAAACGTGTATTCAATATCTTAAAAGCTCTTCAATCTTGATCTTCAATTGTGTAAACCCGCTCTACTCTCTCTTTATGCCTTTTGTGATGTTGATAAAGCGGTGACAAGGATGATTACATTTGACGTCTGGTTACATTGTCTATCTCGGCCCTAATCTTATCACTTGGCTATCTCGAAAGCAACGTACTTTAGCTCGTTCATCTACTGAAGTAGAATTCTGAGCTATAGCAGATGTCACAGCCAAACTCTTGTGGTTTTGATCTCTATTGCAAGATCTCTCGGCGTCATGTTTGTCAGTCCTAGTTGTTTACATTGATAAACTAGGTACACCTCATTATTTCGAAAATTCGGTTTTTCACTCCCGGATGAAGCATGCTGCTCTGTCATTTAATTTTGTCTAAGAGCATGTCCGCAATAAGTTGTTATGAGTTCAGCATGTTCACACTGCCGATCATCTTGCTGATGCTCTAACAAAGTCGTTTACCCGAGCTCGATTTGATCTTTTTTTTGTCTGTGATTGATTCATCCTACGGATTGTCCAACTTGCGGAGGCGTATTAAGGAGCATAATAATTGTATTACTTAAGTCTTCAAGTTTTTAGTTTTTTTATAATATTTAAGTATCTTTAATTGTTTATTTATTTCCATCTTGTAATTAGTTTCCATATTCTTTGTATCTAGTACAAAATATTTTTAACTATCTCCGCCAACACTGCGCTTATATCTAAGACCTTTAATTTCCTTCCTCTGCTTCAATATTAATACAAAATATTGGGCTCCTGTGCGAACCTATACTTCAATGCGAACTTACGAACTGACTTATATACTGTGAGAAAAAGACACGCGCTTATATCTAAGACCTTTAATTTCCTTCCTCTGCTTCATTAGACCCCCCACACTAAATATCCCCCAATTCTATTTCTCACTCATCACTACCCACGACCTTCGATCGCCGACGTCAGACTCCTCACCGACAAACCTCCGGCGACCAAGATCAAATAACCCATCAGATCAAATAACGCACGACTAATATTACCACTCTTTATCTCTCACAAACAAACCCTAAATCCTACCACTTCCCGACAACCTCACAAACA
Organism: Heliosperma pusillum; assembly: GCA_022085475.1. NCBI lineage: Eukaryota > Viridiplantae > Streptophyta > Magnoliopsida > Caryophyllales > Caryophyllaceae > Heliosperma > Heliosperma pusillum. The sequence goes on along the minus strand of JAIUZE010002529.1, from coordinate 94,694 downwards.
CTACTTCTAATATCTCCTTCTCCGACACTGTCCTCTGACGACCGGTCTCCTTCTCCGACTTATATCACCAACGGCGTTTAGCTGTCGGCGGCGGCATGATATTTATCTCACTATTTCGTAGCGAACAACAATATTAATCCTATTTCGTCCAAACTCATCGTACCAATCCTCCAATTTAGATCAAATTCCGGAGATTCTTCGTCATGCAAGTTTATAATTCGAATATTTTCATTGTTTTTATTAATTTCTTTCATTATTTCCTTAATTTCCCCCAATTTTACCTCAATTTGAAGAAATTTAACCCCAATTTCATTCCTGCCGCATTTTCCCCAAAATGGCATCAACAACTTCAAATTCAATCGCCTTTCATGCGTCTAGTGCGGTTCTTGGCTTAATTGAAGTTCTCATCGTACCAATCCTCCAATTTAGATCAAATTCCGGAGATTCTTCGTCATGTAAGTTTATAATTCGAAAATTTTCATTGTTTTTATTAATTTCTTTCATTATTTCCTTAATTTCCCCCAAATTTACCTCAATTTGAAGAAATTTAACCCCAATTTCATTCCTGCCGCATTTTCCCCAAAATGGCATCAACAACTTCAAATTCAATCGCCTTTCATGCGTCTAGTGCGGTTCTTGGCTTAATTGAAGTTCTCTAATTAATTCACGAGTTTCAGTGTTCTCACAATTTTTATGATCAATTGTTGGAGTATTTTTCTGTTCAGGAATTGCTAGATACACTCAATTTGATTGTGTCATAGTATCTTGACTCATATTAGCCATTTTTGCCTTATCCGCGTTAAGTTGATAAGATGTAGGTGCATGCTCTTTTCTGTACATATAAAGACAACCATGGAAAATTGGTGCAAAGGGTGTGTTGTCGATATTCAAGAAGAAGATAAATCACTTTTTGTCAAGAATTATGTAACCGAGAAAAAACAGTCTATGAGATTTTCATTTGCTCCATTAAAGGAAGTTAAACTTAAAGGAAGTTAAACTTTATAGTCATGCGGATAAAGCAAAAATGGATATGGTGTGTACAAATTGGTCTCAATTGTTCCTCTTTCACCCAACTGCACCTCGTATTGAAGTTGCGTACATGGTGTCTCTAAGAGTGAATGATGTCAATGGTGTAAGGATTGTTCGACGGGGCTCTAGAATAGTTTCTCAACGCTGTAAATGTTTTATGACGGATGATACTACCGCTAGACTCATCCTGCATTATCAACAACAAAAAAACCGATATCAGAGTGCTCACCTTAATGTTCTTGATGATATTGCAATTGGACAAGTTAATGATTTGTTGTGTGCTCTGGCCACCCCATCTACGGCGCGTAACACTGCAATTGACATTGCAGCACAGTTACTAACACGTTCAAACTTATCTCATCTTGATGATGTATTTGATGTATTAGGTGTGATATAAGTAAATTAAAAACTTATCACATTTTGCGAATGTACTGTGTACCTGTGTATTTTAAATATATTGATCTTTTTGTTGAACTTTTTAATATGTATAATTATATTAGAGTCGAGTTTGTATCAAACTTTGTTGTATTTTATAACAGTAGACCGTTTTGTTGTTGTATATACGTTACCTTTGTTGAAATTGTTGCACTGTTGTATACATACCTGTCAATACTTAGATACATTCCTTTTAATATACTAGATACACTCCATAACACTTGTTGGTATTCTTTTTAAACAGTTGATCATCGTTTTAAATTTACAAAAATGAAGGAGTTGGTGACAACTAATGATGGTGGAACTACAAATAAATAAAATAAGAAAACTACATGTATTGATACACATCTTTAAATTGTTTAATACATGCGTCTATTACGACATATATTCCTTTTGAGCATGCCTTTTGAGCTAGATACAAATCTATGACATGCTGGATACACTCCTTTTGGACTGCTAGATACATTTTATATTAGTGTATCTAGCACTCAAAAGGAGTGTATCCAGCAATACACAGGAATGTATCTAGCATGCCTTAGGTGCTAGATAAAAATCTATGGCATGCTGGATACACTCCTTTTGGACTGCTAGATACATTTTATCTAGATACATTTTATATTAGTGTATCTAGCACTCAAAAGGAGTGTATCCAGCAATACACAGGAATGTATCTAGCATGCCTTAGGTGCTAGATACAAATCTATGGGATGCTGGATACACTCCTTGGATTCCCGGGCAACATCTTTATACGACTCAAGGTTATATTATACTTTGGTCGTTAGTTTACCTCAGCACTCTCAGCATCTAAACTCTATTTTAAACTAGACTATTCATGAACTGACTAACTACAATTTTGAAGCTTACAATATGCCTGATTTGTAGGTACATGACAAGTACTATGACTTTCTATTACGATATACATTCATTCAAGGTGCTAGATGCATTTCTTTGTTGGTGACGTTTTCACTCTTTTTAAATTACAGAAATGAAAAAGTTGTCAATAAATGATGATGGTGCAAGTACAAGCAAAGCAAACCAGAAAAAACCTCTTAAAAGGAAAAAAGAAGATGATCTTGCGGCGTGTTTTTTGAAGACACGTATGTCTCCTAAAATGCTCTTTGCATTTATCAACAATAATCTGAGTACACAACAAGTTGCTGATATAAAAGCGATAGGGTTTGGGGGACTTCTTAATCTTAAAACAGACACCGTCCCTGGGGCCCTTGCTCATTGGCTAGTTACCAGATTCGACACATTGTCATCCTCTTTCCTGAAATGCCAACTTCAAATAACCGATGAAGATATTCATCTAGCGACTGGTATTCCATTAGGCCCAAATGAAGTAAAGATAGCCGCCCTATCAGACAAGAGTGAGGAGTTTGTTGAATTTAAGAGGAGTTGGTTGAAGCAGTTTACAAATGATCCGAGTTGATCCCACAAAGGTCGAGACAAAGGACATACTTAATCTGATGATAAGGCAAAGAGAGGGCGGTGAAGAATTTAAAAGGAACTTCATTGTGTTTGTAGTCTCGACATTTCTAATGGGGGTGAAAGGGACTACTGCTAGCCTAAGAGTTTTGAAGTGTTTAAAGGATATATCATCAGTTTCGTCATTAAACTGGTGTCAATTCACTAGAAAACAGTTTATTGAAGCTGCTGAATCTTGGAGAAGATCTAAGAATGATTATTTTGGGGGGCCGATCATGGTTTTCGTGTTTCTCTATTTAGATAGAGTGTCCTATAGTTATTTCTCAGTTCCTCGAGTGTTCCCTACTCTAGCTAGATGGACAAAACATGCTATTACAGACAGACTTAAGTCTGAGATGGTACAAGGGTTCGGTAGGGGAGGTATTCAAGCTCGTATTGTGAAAGGTGCAGTTGAGGAAGAAAATTTCAGTGTCCCAGCATCTAGTGCGCCTTCAGCTCATCAAGAACATAAGCCATCATCTCATCAAGAACAGAAGGCTAGTGAGCCATCACATATGCGTCATCAAGAACCACCTATGCCTGATCAAGAACCGGAGCCTTGCAATATTCCCAAGAACAGTAAAAAGAGAAGCAACTCCTCGATCAAGAATTTGGCAGAATGTGCAAATTTCCTTGCTTCTGCCTATGAAAGCTTCTCAGAGGCCATTGTACAAGCTAAAACAGATTGGCCCAATTCTAAATCTGTACAACAGATGGCACAAATGGCGGAGGCTCTAAGTGATTGCTCATACTCATCACAAAAGACAACTGACACTGTTGAAAATGACAAAGTTGAAGAGAAGGGTGCATTTTCTAAGGACAAAGTTGAAAAGAAGGAGGAATGTTCTAATGAAGCTGACAAAGAGGAACTGGATGACAATGACAAAAGAAAAAGATATGCTGATTTGGGTAAGCAAACGTTTGAAACAGAGGATGATTTGTGGGCGGCTCTTATCAAACTAGAAACTGCTTTGGGGAAACGGACACTCAATGAGACGAGTAATGCTATGAACTTTCAGAACAAAGAAAAAGTCCCTAAGGCCAACTCTTCTTCTCCTATTCTTATTGATTCTGAGTCTCAAGAGTTTGAGCCATTTGAGCCAGTTCATCATACGCGGAAAAAAGCTAAAGCCTCAATACCTCTCCGTCGGTCTCCACGGGTTACACACCCCTTTCCACCAAAGTTCACACCTCCTTCCTTCCCAATGCCTTGTGGTATTAGCCCACCCTCATTTAGATTGCTTAGTTCAGAATCACAAGATGATGATCATATAAATGAGGAGGCACTCAATGATCATATAAATGAGGAGGCACTCAATCCACTTAATATTTCACCCATTTCATCATTGCCCCCAGAACCAGAGGTGGTTAAGAGGGATAGATTTCCATTTGAGGTTTTTAAGTCGCCCTTTTTTGTGAGGAATACTAAGGTTGTGGGTGAGTTGAATCAATTAGAAAAAGAACTTGTGAAGTTTTTGTCTAACGAATTACTTGATGATAGGTATGAATCTCGGAGATTTGACCCTCTGCCAAGTTTTCTATTATAGTACACTTGATTGTCTTTCTTTTTGCTTTTGTCCATATAGTTGTATGACAATTTGTACTATGTGTATATGAAGTGAGATTCTTTTCAAAACTGACCACCATCAACTGAACCGCCGAGATTTGAAGACACTTATTTGGGGTGATATGGTGTCCAAGCATGTTATCCATGCTTGGTGTCACATCCTTAACAAGGCTGAGAAATGCAAATCCCGTAATTCACCGTCACGGTTGTATCTGACAAGTGAATTTGATGTTGTGAGTCTGATTTTGAGAACTTTTTTGTTGAGTTTATAGGTAAATAATTGCAAATTTTGTATCTAGTTTAATGCTTGATGTTTTTTTGGCTGAATGATATTGAAAAAGACTTTGTGGGAGCATCACTAGTAAGTATTTATTCTGTGATCAATGTTCCTTTTATTTTCTATTAAGAGTACCCGGCCTCTTCGTAAAAAAAATATGCCACATATATGTATCTGACAGTCAGATGGAGGGTATCTACCATGCTACATATATGTATCCATCCCCTTCACCACTGCTAGATACACTCCATTACACTGCTAGATACATTCCATTATACTGCTAGATACATTCCATTACACTGCTAGATACATTCCATTTGGCTGCTAGATACACTCCATTTGGCTGCTAGATACACTCCATTTGGCTGCTAGATACATTCCATTACACTGCTAGATACACTCCATTTGGCTGCTATCTTAAAATTTTGTTCCTAATTTTCAGGTTTTTGTTCCAGTGCTGTTGCCAAAACCACTCACTTTTTGTTTCAACTTTCTTACTTCAAAGCTGGATGTCCTCAATCCGATGAAGTTAAAGTCTGCCCCGTATGAAAACATGATTAAAGTTAAGGTAAGATTACAATAGCATGTTATTAAATTATATTTATTAAAACCTTTTTTCCTTTCCGTGTTTCTTCACTTTTCTGCTTGATTTTTTGACCGCGGAGAGACTTTGTTATTTCTCGTTTGAAAGAAATAATGCCACATATAGGCTCAGTATATATGCATACAGTAGAAGAATTTGTTCCGAAATCAAATCTTGGCAACAACACTGATTCTGGAATTTACATGATGCGTATATTAGAGACCTACAAAGGAACCAAAAGAGGCTTTTCCACATGCCTACTTGAAGTAAGATTATTAATAAGTGGACATTTACAACAAAACCTTCTACGTATCGGTTTTTATAACAAATTTTATGTTTGTTTTTTTGTAGAGCCATCAAGTGAAACTTTTTAGTTTGAGGGCTTGTTGTCAAATCCTAAATTTCGATGAAAACCGTTTTAAAAGTAAAGTTCAATTTGATTCTCGTGCTTTCTGGTTTACTGTCAAGTAAGTATGTCTTTAAACACTTCAAAAATATGTACGCTTCATTGATTAGAATGTATATTTGGCAACTAACTTTATTTTGGTACAAGTCACACAGAATTACCAAATGAACCTAAACCGCCATATCCATACTCAGATGAAGAAATTTTTGGTTTGGTCTTCAACAATCGAAGAAATGCAAAGTAAGTTTTTTTTTTTTATGTATATCTTATTTATTTTCGTATTTGCAACCACAACGATATTCAAATTTCTATTTGAATAACGATATGCAAAGTAAGTATGTCTTTAAAAACTTCAAAAATATGTACGCTTCATTGATTAGAATGTTTATTTTTTCGTATTTGGCTTCTTTAAGGGTTTTTGCTCTTTGATTCATCGGCTAGGCAGTGGATATTAGTAATGGGTTTCATTTAAAGCAAACCCATATATCTATAGCAGAGAAAAACGATAAGGATTGTAACAACTAACAAGTGATTGATAAAATAATAATTTTTGAAACAGATTAATATGGAGATGAGCTTCCCTTTTGCTTTTCTTTGTTATGAGAAAGGGCTTGCACTTGGCATGTGACTATGTAATTGTCTTACTGATATTCACTACTGGTTCCAAAACCAGATAAAGGAGGAGGTGTGTGGTAGGTTAGTGACAGTCAGGGTAAAAATTCTCGTCACATTTTAAGGGACATGAATCAAAATTCGAATATCGTTGGGGTGTTTCCTCAGAAGTGACGCGGTGCACTTCATAGGTTGGTGTATTAATAACGTTGCTGAGGATTGCTACGTCATCACCTTGAAACGGCTCGTACACACTTTATGGACATGAATCAAAATTTGAATATCGTTGTTGTTGTATATCTTATTTATTTTCGTATTTGCAACCGTCTAATCACAATTATTTTTAGTTACTTAAAGGAGGTTCTAGTTGACACGGAGTGGATGGAAGTTAGTCGAGGAGGGTTGCGAAGCTTGAAAAAGCGCGCTTGGATAATGGACATGGTGAGAATATGATAACCTCATAATATGCAATAGTATGCTTTCTAGACTATAAGAATAAACACAAATGTCCATGTCTTCTACTCTTCTAACACAACCTACTTGTATGTAGGTCATTGACATGTTTGGTGTGCTTAAGACGCTAAATAGGGATGATATTCTGTACTTACCTACAACAGTAAAGGTTAGTGTTACTTCCCTTTTTTAACTGTCGTATTAGTGTTATTTATTTGTTTGATGTGTTCTAAACCTCCTAAGCCTTCTCATTTTCAATTGACTGGCAGTATGCTAAGCCTGGATCGGATAAGAAATCTATTTGGGGCCCTTATCTTAAGAATCACTATATACCAAAAAATGGGAGAACTATTGATAAGGTAATTCATTATGAAGTGAATACACTTATTATTTTATTCTACATATTAGTTAATTCTAACATTAACCTTTTTCAATTTCAACCTTATAGGTGTTTTTTGTACTTGGTAATGACAAAGGAGATCACTGGTTCGCATGTGTTGCTGATCTGAAGAATGGAAAAAATTATATATTAGACTCTCTCATGCCAAAAGCTCCTAGTGATCAGCTGGCTGGAGCTGATTACGTAGATGACATTGTAACTTTTCTAATTATTTTATTTTGTTTTCTTCAATCCATGTCTGTGTATGGTGGTTTTACGTGGTACTAATTTCCTTTTTTTTATTTTGGATCTTCAACTTCGAAACTGTCTTATTTCAAGAAAAACTTCAAGATGGTTACCAAAAGCTAAGAGGCATTAGCTTAAATCCGTGTACCTATTTGGATGTTCCTCAACAACCTAATGGGTTAGTTATTCCCCCCTTTTTTTTCTATTGATATAGTTTTTTAAATTATATAGATTTTGATAGAGTTGTTTAAATAGGTTTTATTGCGGTCTGTTTGTAATGAAGTTCTTAGAAGCTACTCTGACTGACTTCAGTCTATGCAAGGACAAGAATCATTTCAAAGTGAGATTTTTTCTTGTCATTTATTCATTTTTTTAGGATAAAACGACTACCAAATTCATAGTCCAGTAACTCAGCTGTGTAGTTTATTGGCGTGGGATGCGTATAAGGTGTTTGGAATTCTTGATTACTAATACTTCTATAATTTGACAACGGTTTATTTTTGCAGAATTTGCCCTCTTACCGAGACAATATTTTGCTCTCACTTATAAAATGGGAGAAGAACAAAAAAAGGGTATCGCTTACAACCTCACAATTTAAAATTTATCAAGATGATATTTGACCTTTGTAATCATTATTGAATGTATATGGAGATGATATTTCACCTTTTTTTTTTCAGGTGTTCTCTTAAGGTAAACAAATGTAACAAATGAGCTGATGGTTAAGATGATGTTGCAACCTGTCAAAAGGACTTCTGTAAGGACATCTGTCAGACTCGTAGATATGAGGCGATGGAGGATATTTAGTTCTGTAATTTTTGTGGTTATTGTAGAATTATGGATACTTGTTTGTACTGCTAATACTTAAAAGTGTTGTAAAACATTGGTAACTGCAATGGGAAAAAGAGAATGTTATGGCGTGTATACATTTTTGTGCCTTGTTTAAAATCTAATCAAGCGTATATATCCAAAATTATCAATAATTTTAACTACTGATTATGACAATCTAAACAAGCGTATATATCCAAAAAGAGAATGTTATTGCGTGTATCCATCCCCTTCACCATTGCTAGATATATTCTATTACACTGTTAGATACATCCCAATACTCTGCTGGATACACTTTATTACACTGCTAGATACACTCCATTACATTGCTAGATACACTCCATTTGGCTGCTAGATACACTCCATTTGGCTGCTAGATACATTCAATTTGGTTGCTAGATACACTCCATTACATTGCTAGAAACACTCCATTTGGCTGCTAGATACATTCCATTTGGTTGCTAGATACACTCCATTTGGCTGCTAGATACACTTCATTTCGCTGCTAAATAAACAATAATATGGAAACTCTGAAGCATTTCAAATAGATTGTTTTACATTAAAATTCAATTCATTCTGTTGCGCTCAAAACAAACAAAACATAAAGCAATTTAGAGACGTAAGTAAATCACTTTTGAGGGAGTCGACTTGGGCAATTTCTACTATCATGGTGAGTCATTTCACCGCAAGCACGACAATTTCTCAGAGGCTTCGCATTTTCCAGGACCGCCTTTTCCTTGTTTGAAGTAATCCTCTTTCCTGATCCCTTATTCTTGCACTGTCGTGGTGGTAGAACACTCGCTTCAGTTAGTATTTTTGATCCAATAAGCATCTCAATCTCAGCTTTCTTATTTTTTGACTTCCCATGCTTAACGGAAATAATCAATTTCTCATTGAAACTCCGAAGCATTTCAAGTAACTCATCACCGTGTTCCTCATTATCCTCAACAAGTGAGACGGAAGTAAATACCTCTGACCACAATTCACTTATATTGTTTTGGCGGCTTTCAATTGACATGCAATCAGCTAGCAGTGATGTTCCAACAACATTAAAAAGGGGGCGGCATGTGACTGACTTGCTCCATCTGTCTAATAAATACTCTCTAGGTATATGATTAAATCCCCTATCCTTCAACACCCACACAACATGCCTACATAGTACCCCAATTTGTTCAAACATCTTACACGAACAGGAAAACTTATTATCCTTTAAATCAACCTTGTATACCTTTTCTCTCTCGCGATCCATTATTAAAATATGCTTATTGACATCTTCAGTTGTGTTAAGTGAAAGGCCACAAGTAAAACATGCAGCTTGGAGTTCCTCTTGAAAATCGTAAAATAGAGTGGTGGTGTAAAACTCAGCGGCCTTCTTTTCTAAAGGAAGAGGTGTTGATAATCTTGTATAAGAGTTCTTATCATCAGCCGTTACCTTAGAATGTTTCCATCGTTGAGCATCCATTGCCGTTTGAAAACGCATCCAAAACTCGACAAGGGAGAGGTGTGGGTTGGTGAAGTTTCCAAAGAAGCTATTTTCAGACTCGGACCTTGATGTCGTCCGCATAAGCCCACCCAAGTATATGTTTCTAAAGTAGGCTGGAATCCAATTTGCACGAATGTCAAACATTTCCTTCAACCATGCGTTATCAGAGAGCTCATATGATGACAGGATTGACTCCCATCTTGATTCAAATTCTTCTAGAGTAATCTCTCTATTCCAAATAATAGAGTTTATTTCTTTCAAAAAGTTAGTGTCTTGGCAAATCGATGGACCAACCTTCTCAGGCAACTTCTTCATTATATGCCACATACAATATCGGTGTTGTGTTTTGTCACCAAAAACATCTTTCACAGCTCTTTTGATCCCTAGGCATTGGTCAGTTATTATTGTAATAGGATAACAGTCACCCATAACCTTGAGAAAGTTCTGAAACAACCACGTAAATGATTCTGCATTTTCTTTCGGTAGCAAACCCGCTGCAAATGTAACACGCCTCTTATGGTTGTCTACGCCTGTGAAAGGCGTAAACACCAAGTCATATTTGTTGAAGTCATAAGTAGCATCAAAAGAGCAGGCATCACCAAAAATAGCATAATTCTTAATTGAGATTGGATCTGCCCAGAAAACCTTATTTAGTTTCCTCTCTTCATCCACATCAAAGTCAAAATAAAAAGAAGGAGACATAGCCTTTCTTTGCATGAAATTTTCAATAAGCATCTGGGCATCATAATCCTTAATAAACTTCTTTACATCCCTTGAAAAATTTTTGAAATCTTGTACAGAAGCACCCACATTTTTACACCCCTTCACATACTCTTTAAACATCCTAAATGTCTGCACCGGCCAGTGGTTGGTTAACCCGTGAGTTGTCCATTATCATTTTTTTGTGAACAAGGTTCAAGTCCCTACAAGGTTTTAGGTGAACCATTGTTGTCGGCGTAACCATGGCATGTGAATGCGCTTCAACAAAATCATAAATCTCATATTCACCGGAAACAAGTCTCTTAAAACTAACCCTAGCAGTACACCCAATTCTTGAAAGTGTCCTCTTTAGTTTTGTCCCCTCATGTTTACTTGTGCCTGCCTTATTACACACACAACGTTTGTGTGTGATAATTCCATCAACCGATTTTGACGAATCTAATCTTGAAATAAACCCACAGATCTTAGCATATTCCTTGTAAAAGTTTAAGCCTTCTTTCAATTCTGAAAATGTCTTCCCCTCAGTTGGTTTAAGTTCTTCTGGGCAACTTGGCAATCGCTCCATTATATTAGCATCGGCAACTACTGGGGTCACTAAAAAAAAGAATTATGTCAGATGAAAGAATTATCTACGTCAAAGGAGTGTATCTAGCATGCCTTATGAGCTAGATACAAATCTATGACATGCTGGATACACTCCTTTTGGACTGCTAGATACATTTTATATTAGTGTATCTAGCACTCAAAAGAAGTGTATCCAGCAATACACAGGAATGTATCTAACATGCCTTAGGTAGTAGATACAAAACTATGGCATGCTGGATACACTCCTTTTGGACTGCTAGATACATTTTATATTAGTGTATCTAGCACTCAAAAGGAGTGTATCCAGCAATACACAGGAATGTATCTAACATGCCTTAGGTAGTAGATACAAAACTATGGCATGCTGGATACACTCCTTTTGGACTGCTAGATACATTTTATATTAGTGTATCTAACACTCAAAAGGAGTGTATCCAGCAATACACAGGAATGTATCTAACATGCCTTAGGTGGTAGATACAAAACTATGGCATGCTGGATACACTCCTTTTGGACTGCTAGATACATTTTATATTAGTGTATCTAACACTCAAAAGGAGTGTATCCAGCAATACACAGGAATGTATCTAACATGCCTTAGGTAGTAGATGCAAAACTATGGCATGCTGGATACACTCCTTTTGGACTGCTAGATACATTTTATATTAGTGTATCTAACACTCAAAAGGAGTGTATCTAGCAATACACAGGAATGTATCTAACATGCCTTAGGTGGTAGATGCAAAACTATGGCATGCTGGATACACTCTTTTTGGACTGCTAGATACATTTTATATTAGTCAGAGACGAGCCACAATTTTATACCTGGAACATCAGTCAAGGAAAGTTCATGCGACGCATTACTCATGACTAACTGATCTCCTTGTGAATTACTTGATGACGCTTGTACATTTGTAACAGGTATAATGTCTACACATAAATAGATATGGTGATTTAGAGGTAAAAATAATTAAATACAGTGAAACACAATATTATTTTTTGGTCTCCATATACATTCAATAATGATTACCTATAACTTCTTCCACGACTGTATCGTCTTCTTCGTCGTTAACATCTGCAATACAATTAAGAAAAGAACGCTTTGGCATACTAGATAATTCAATTATTAATTTTCCTTTATTTAAAAAAACCAAATTTATAAGAAGAATTCATACCCAAAGAAGTAGAACATGATGAAATTATTACCATCCTGAAAGACGAATCATTAATTCAAAACAGGAAAAAATTAGAAAAAATTAGAAGATCGAAATTATCAGATTCAATCTTTGACATTAAAAGATCGAAATAGAGTTAATCGTTGCTTCTCAGAGTCAATCGTACAAATGTCTTAACAGGAATGTCTTAACAGGAATTGAATTACAACACCATCTGCAAATAAACCCAATTGAAACCTAAAAAAAACGAATTTTGTATTTTCTTGTTTTTATAAACTCCAATTTTCCAATTAATTTGATGTTTCTTCATAAATTAATCTCTTAAACTACTGTAGAATCGCTATATACGTATAGATCTAAAATACAAACCCAATTAAAGTTATATTGTTTTATTAAACTAATTTATTAAAAAAAATAACAATAGTTGAAACTAACCTTATTTGATGAATTAGTGATGAACTGATGTTTGCAAATGTAAAAAGTTTTTTAATTTGATAGTGGATTGATGAATAAGAGTGGATTGTTTAGGAGCTTGTAGAACCTTGTTTAAAAGTTTGACGAAGAAAATAACAAGAGGTTGAAGAAAACAATGATAGAGAGTAAAAGTAATGCGCGTGAAACTTTTAGGTTGGTTCTTACGGTTCGCACCGAACTCTAGTTCGCACGGGAACCCGCCCCTTGGGATCGTGTGCAAACTAGAAGTTCGGTGCGAACTGTACGAACTTTATAAGAACCACTAGATTAGATGAATGAATGGCTGAGATTACATTTAGAAAATAAACCCATCACTACCTCTTTACATCTCCTCTCATATCTCACTATTAGCACCCTCTCACTGCTGGTTGCCCCATACTTTCGGCGGCACGCCGAAGAACCGTCGCCGACACCGGAGAGCCGATGAGTCCATCAACATCACCGGAACACTAAATTCCCCTTCGATCTATTTTCTTCACGCAAAAACTCAACAATACCCAAATCAATTATCTTATATTCTCTGTCCTCTCTCGCCCACCCAGTAGCCACCACACGTGCACTTATGCGGCCAACGCATTGATGCCGCTCTTGTCAGGTTCATCTCGTTACTGTCCTCATTCTCTTTCTTGTGCTTCCTCACCGCATCACACTCATTTTTTAATCCCTTCGTTTGTGGCTCGGTTGGTTGTTGTACTCAACGGTGGATATATGTGAGGTGTTGGGTCGATATATGTTGGTGTTGGCACGTGTTAAGACAATGGTGGTGGTGGTCAAAGTGCGGCACCGTTAGGGAAAGTTTGAGTAGCCGGTGATTTCCCGACATGGGTAGTTGATTTTAGTGGTGAAATGGCGTTGTCGATGCGACGGTAGTCGGGTATGTGGGTCGGTCAGGTGCCGTTCCGTTGCGTCATTGGTCGGAGAAGTTCTAGGCATGCGGTTTTTTGTCGGCGGTTACAGCTGATGGATGGTGGTAATTTGTTTATGGGGTGGATACGTAAACTATAACTCCAGATACACAAGCCAATTCCACCTGATACCCGCATTTCTCTTTTCTCCATTTTTTCATCCAATAATACTAATGAAGTTTATGAATTTAGTGAAGACACTTGACAAAACTAATTTTATTATGTTGTCAACAATTTGCACAAGGGATAACTCTTAGTTATTCACTTAATGAATGCATAAACTCTTCCTTGAGCTTCTCAGCCCATGAATTATAAACGACATCCTCCGTGAGCTAAGGCATATGCTTGAGTACCCATAGGGCCATAATCAATTAATCACAATGTAGGATGTAGCTGCTTTGTACTAAATTGCCTTTAAAAAGTTGTCCTCCTTCCCAATGATTTGTTTAACATTGAGTATGATACATTCACCAAGGGAAATAACAGTTTCTTAAAAGTTTGCTGTTGTGTTATTGGGTAAAATATGCATATATCATAGTGTAACACGACCTTATAAAGGACTTTTTGAATAAGATTTTACTAATAAGAGGAATTTGTTAGTTACATACCCTTAGTTAATAGATACATTTATGTAAGTTACTAGATACACTTTTCTAAGTTGTTAGATACATTCCTGTAAGTTACTAGATACATTCTATATACATTCATTTCTTTAGCTTGGTGGATACACTCCTTTAAATTACTAGATACATTTCTTTAGCTTGCTGGATACACCCATTTGAATTACTAGACACATACCTTTTGTTTGCTAGATACAACCCTTTGAATTACTAGCTACATACCTTTTTCTTGCTAGATACACCCCTTTTAATTACTAGACACATTTCTTTAGCTTACTGGATACACCCATTTGAATTACTAGATACTTACCTTTTTCTTACTAGATACACCCCTTTAAATTACTAGATACATTTCTTTAACTTGATGGATACACCCCTTTGAATTATTAGACACATACATTTTTTTTTGATAGATACACCCCTTTAAATGACTAGATACACCTTTTAAATTACTAGATACATATATTTGTCTTCTTAGATACACTCCTTTAAATTACTAGATTCATTTCTTTAGCTTGTTGGATACACTTCTTTAAATTACTAGATACATTTATTTAACTTGCTCGATACACCCCTTTGAATGACTAGATACATACCTTTTTGTTGCTAGATACAGCCCTTTAAATTACTAGATACATTTCTTTAACTTACTGGATACACCCATTTGAATTACTAGATACTTACCTTTTTCTTACTAGATACACCCCTTTAAATTACTAGATACATTTCTTTAACTTGTTGGATACACCCCTTTAAATTATTAGACACATAATTTTTTTTTGCTAGATACACTTCTTTAAATGACTATATACACCCTTTAAATTACTAGATACATATCTTTGTCTTCTTAGATACACCCCTTTAAATTATTAGATACATTTCTTTAGTTTGCTAGATACACCCTTTTAAATTATTAGATTTATTTTTTTAGCTTGCTAAATTATTAGATACATTTGTTTAGCTTGCTAGATACACTTTTTAAAATTACTAGTTACATACTTTAAGCTTGTTAGATGCACTCTTTAAATTTTGAAAATAGTGAAGAGATAGCCGATAACTAATGAACTTATTATGACTAATTTGATGATTATATGTCGCATGGATAGACATACTCACATAATCACATCAGTCATAGTCTTATACACATTTGGTATTGTATATTTCATTTAAATCAATCGATTTTATACCAACGGCTCTTGCTTAAGACGATTTTAAATTAAAACTTATGAAAATTCTTTTTTTTTATTTTAACATTATTTAAATAAATAATGAGTAGATTTTTTTGTATAATGATAGCTTTGAACCTTTGATACCTCGATTTTTCAAGCTCTCGGATCGGATACAAGTGTATCCATCGAATACTGGAACCTCAAATTCATACATCACTAGAGTTAACATATAAAATTGACGAATATAAATATTAATGTCTGAACTTCATTACTAGGACAAAATGCTCTGTACCAAAATCAAATGCTACAATATCCTCTTTATTTTTTGAAATCAATTAGAGTCCAACATGCACTGCACCAAAATCCGAAGGTCATGGCGGCAAATTGACTAGCAGCTATATATGACATTCAAAATACCTTTTTAATTGAGGACAATCAAGTCACCTAAAGTTGTTTTGAAGTCACATGGACAACAAATTTTCCTATTTAAATGGTGAAATAGAGGTGATGATAATCAAATATCCGCATTAAGAGTCGTTGCTCTATGGTGGTGATGAGATCTCCACCGTCCCGTCAATGAGACAACTAGGCTCACCTGTAGACGCCGACAACTATACACATCGGCAACCACGACCACTATCCACCGTCGGCGATACACACAACTGATGTTTCCGGCCCGAAATATCTCGAGGGAACACCAAATGCACTTGCTTTTTTGAAATGTAGCTTCTATTTTGTAGATCTGGAATCATAAAATCCATGTTTTCATAGTTTTAGCACACTATAAACCAAATAGCGATGAGGACATCGATGCCGGTATCCGCCTGGGTGACCGGAGGAATTGAAAGACGAATGCATCGCCGGCGCGAAAAATAAGGGATCGTTGAGAGCCGATGGAGGTTGTGGTGACAAACGATACGCACCAAAGAAGGAGGTGACGCTAGTCACCGATGGTGCGCCGGCATTGTTGGAACTTTCCGGCGGCCGGTGGTAGGTGAGGATGGGTGATGAGAGAGGAGAGTAGAGAGAGGTCGGGTGTGGTGGGGGTAAGGCTGGAGAATAAGAAATGAGGGGTTTAGTTTATGCCTGCTAAGTTTTGTGTGAGATAGAGTAATACTCGTATATATGAGTCATAGTTCGTACGGTTCGCACTGTATTTTAGTTCGCACGGGATCCCGCCCATATATATATATATATATATATATATATATATATATATAGAGTCAAGATCCGGTGGAAACGATCACTCGGTGGAAACGGTGGAAACGAACTAGCGTACAAAAACTCACGTGCATATCTACCATTTTATATCCTTGCCATTTACTGTAATAATTTATCACCTTCAGCCCTCCTCCACCAGGCACCGCCATAACGAGACACCGCCACCACCCCACACTCACATCCTGTCACCGCCAAATCTTACCGCCGCAGTTGCCAGCCTCCACCGTCGACGACTGCGAGTCGGACTGGGTTTATTCACAACATCGTCATCCTTGACTCAAATACAATAACGCTATAATCGTCACTTACCTTAAATCGCGCACGAACACCATTGCACCACCACCTCCTCAAACAACAATTAACCTACGACTACCCAACTCCTAAGTCGTCGTCGGCAATCAAAATTAGTTTATGTGATTTATCTTTTGATGTATCTCAACCCAATTTTGATCTACCTGGAAACTAGTTTTGTGTATCTACGTCAGATACATTAAATTAGTCACTAGGTACATCAAAGATTAGTCTAGATACATAAAAAGTTAGTCTGGATACATCAAAAATTATTGTAGATTAGTTGTCGCCGACCACATTTACCAGACGCCACAGGCGAATAACTGACAACCAGGCTCGACGCCGGCTCAACTTTGGGGACAACACTTTCAAATTAAAAAGGCGAATATACATTAAAATAAAACCAAGACACCAAGGGCTCGACTTTCCACGTCAATCAGAGCCAACAAAGGCCGCCGTCGTCACAATGATCAGCGAAGGAAGAGGAGGCAACAGTTGTTCAAGGGTTGGATGATGGATAGACACCAATGACATGTTAAATATTAATTAAATTAGACCACCGCGGCTGAATGCGCGATGGTGAAGTGACCCTCTGCTCCGGCGAGATGGCCGATTAAGAGTATGGCTGATTGAAATGGGGGTTTTTATTTTAATGTGGGAGAATAGGTTAGATAGAAATGGGGGTTGTTAGTTTGATGAAGATGATGTCAGGGGAAATTGTAAATTGGGTAAGGTTGGGTTTTATTTTTTACACAGTTATACGTAAGTTGTACATTAAGTTTATATAGGTAGTACGTTTCCACTTTTTCCACCGAGTGATTGTTTCCACCGGATCCTAAATCTATATATATATATATATATATATATATTATTAATCTTTACACCACAAAGAGCCTCTACTAAAATACTAACATAATCAACATGTTAACAATATCATCAATGTTTATTGATTTCATGCCATATTATTAAAAAATAAAATATTATATGAGAAATGATTTGAAACAAACGTAAGAAATTATTTTTTACTTTTATTCCGGCCCTAATTCGACTTGTATTTATTCGATGCGCTCAACCTATTTGGCTGACCTAGTTACAATAAACAAAATCCTTAGTTATAAATTTGTATGTAAACCTGGCAAACAGGTCAACATGTCGAATTCGGGTAGGATCAATTTCGGGTTTGCAAGAGTTCGGATCAAGTTGGGTCATTCTGGTACGAGTCATTTTCCAGTCACAAGTTATTTATTTATAATAATCAGTTTGCAAAGTTAATCATTCAAGCCGGGTTATACTGGGTCGGGTTGTTGGAGTGAGTGTCCTGAACAATAATGCGATCACTTAATTAAATCTCATTAAGGAGAATACAAAGGGATGATTAACATTACAGTCAACTGATCCACATTAATCGGTAATGATTGGCTAACTAGAGTTGGACATTACTGTCGTATGACGGTGGTGATCAGTTGATCCTTTGAGGTCACACCGAAAGGACGATTCCCTAATCAAGAAAGTTAATTAATTGTATATTGATACAGATTAATTAATCCCTTAAACAGAACAAGTTTACAAGTGAGAAATATATCTTATTATAATATGATTAAATAAAATTCAATAATATAATTGTTATATTATAATGCTTAATGTTTTTGAAACATTTGAGATAAGCATGATTGGTTGATCATATTTACAATTAGTTGTAGATCATATCAACCAAATATGAGATGACCCATTTTATATATATGTGATTATAAATTATTACTTAAAATGTTATGTTTAATTTATTTGACATGAAATTGTATTTTAATTAGTTAAATACATAATTATATTATAAGATAACATGTCACATGTCACATGTCACATGTCACATGTGTGACAATTGACAAAATCACAAAATAAAATGGACACCCATATTAACATAGGTGCACCGGTTTTGGTAGGGCATGGGGTGAAATTTATGTTTTGATTAATTGTTCTAATTAAGGCATAAACATAATGATTACTACCTTAATGCCTATAGCCACCCTATGATCTTGATAAGGCAAAAAGGAAGAGGCATGCCCTCCCTTCCCAAGTAAGGTGCCGGCTTTATGGGTAGATAAGGGGGTGTTTTCCTCTTGTTCACTTACTTGAACATCTCATAAGAAAACACTCACATTATCTCACTAGAAATCTCTAAATACTTATAAACTTTAGAAGTTTCATAGAACTTGTATTTTGTGGATTGAACTCGACATTTGTAAGGTAGAAATTTCGAGCTTCATACTTGTTATTAAGGGTACTTAACTATTGTACTAGTAAATCAATAGTTGAGTGATTAAGGGTTAGTCTAGGTGCAACAAAAGGAGAGTTCCTATACTTGGAACTTTTGGAAGTTCATCTTATATCATCTAGGTCAAGAACAAGTACAAGAAGGTGTCTTGTACTTGTGCCCAATACCCAATTGAAACTCAATGTGAGGAACATTTTTCTTTCTCTATTTCAATTTATATTGTTTGCATGTAACTAGATCTTGTAACTAATTAAAGAGTTAAATAGTATTACTTAAGAAATGTCTTAAGTGTAGGTATATGAACCTAACACGGGTTTGGGTCAATTTGGATTTGGGCTCGGGTCCAGAGTTTGAGTGCCGGGTCAAACTCCGATCAAATGTACTTTTCAAATTTACATGAAAATATCTCGTATCTCGTGTTCTCATTGTTAGAAGACACTTTTCTATTAAGAAAGAATCAATAAAAGGTTTGCAAGAGATGGAGTAATATTGCAAGAGATGACTTAAAGGAAAAGTAGCAGAGAGTATGTGCTCTATGGTTTCCAAACAAATGGATGTTTTTATGTGTGTTTCCCGTGATTGGGAACTTGGGCGAGAAATTGTTGATTATCGATTGACTCGTGTATAGTGGTCTTTGTATTATAGATGGATGTTTTTATGTGTGTTTCACGTGATTGGGAAGTTTGGCGGGAAATTATTGATTAACGACTGACTCGTGTATAGTGGTCTGTTTATTATAAATAAGGATGGTGTTTTCTCTACTTACGATTTTATATTTAGTAGCATAGTGTTTTTTAGAAGTTTTAAGGGAAAAAAATAAAAACAAGATTTTATTTTTCTATAGTTGGTTTAATTAATTCAGTGAGGTAAACAAGCAACATAATCAAAAGAATCATGTTTTAAAAAAAATAGTCCCGGCGGGGCTCGAACCCGCGACCTTCGGCTCATAAGACCAACGCTCTAACCAACTGAGCTACGGGGCTTCAATGATTTAAGATTCCTTTTTAAAATTAAAAATCACTAATTTATATAATTCTTGAATTACGTCCGACATTTAAAATCGAATGTTTAATTACGAGCAAGCTGCCGTCTCCCTCACGAACTGCACACATCTTCAATTACGTCCCACATTCAAAAAGGACTGTTATAAAGAATTAAGTTCAATTCTTGAATATCGTCCCACGTCATTTTTTAAATGCTGACATTTATGTTTCTAGTGCAGTAATTTGTTAAGTACCTGGCTCGATGGAGGATGGTCCAAAATTTATGCAAGATTCAAAAACGTTCAACTTATTGCTATCAAAGTCGCCCTAACTGGACGATGAAGGCCACGAAGCATAAGATTGAACTGATTTAATCCATCTACTAAAAATCTCCGAACTGCCAAATTCATCAACTTGAATCCATAATCTTTAATCATTAAAAATTTTTGATTTAACATTGGCAATGATTATAGTGTTTGGAACTTTCTGGCGCTGAAAACGCACATAAAAAATTGCTTACTTCAGTTTTAGGAAAACCAGAAGCAAGTGTAGTTCACCAGTTTCACCGAATGTCTCGAGGTAGTTCGTCAGTGAAGTTATTAAGTCGTTGGTGGGCAAAGCCGTCCCTTCGAGCCAAGGTCAGGGAATACACTCCTACGGATACGATGGCAAACAAGTGAAAATCTTAATACTCGGGCAGATGCTTTCTTGCAACAAGACTGTCGCCTTTGTATTTTGTAGAAGGGGCACGTCCATAACCAGGATTGAAAAAGCTACGAAAACTTGCAAATGTGAGAACTAAATGTTAATGATGAACAAATTTTAATACAACGAACACTTGAAAATATTGATAGTTAATTAAATTGTGAGAATTATGATGGAAGAGTGTAATAAAATCAAATAAAATAACAAGCCTAAAAAACTATCAGCTATTTCAATTCTCTATCTCAACACAGATTTGCTATTTGCAACTAAGGGCAACTTGGGATGTATCCCAACTCTTATTGCCCTTCACTGGTTATGAGTCAGAATGGCCGAAAGCTTCTACCTCTACCGCGTCCGCCCCATCCTCTTCCCCTTCCTCCTCGGCCACCTCCTCTCCCTCTGTAACCGATGCTGTCAAAGGCCCTGCTAACAAGCTGATTCTGAGATCCTCCAGCTCCACGTCCCTTTTTGGCAGCATTGTTTGAACCATTAATAGCAGTACTAGCAGGCCGCTTTCCCCTACAATGATAAAATTAAATTAAATTAACTAAAGAACTGTCCATATGCCACCATAAATAAAATTTGCGGAATAGTATTTGTAAACATATATAAACGGAACCCTTGGAAGCAACACACTACCATGTTATGCGAATGAATAAACAGATCATCAGGATCCACGATGGGTCATTTGGGATTTTAGGGTGTGATGTTAACAGAAGCTTCGTGAGTTACTTGGTGAATGTGATAGACTACAACTTATAACCGTCAACATACTCCAATAGAATGGTTACTGCCTTACTGGCAGGGTGAATCAGAACATTCAGGTCGTGGCTATAAAGGTTTTATTTATTTTTCGAAATCATCATTTCTGGTCGCTTCATAACAGATTGGTTCATCTTGGTGCCAAGTGGTTTCAAGTTGTTCCGAATCAGTTAAATCCCGGTTTGGGTCTGAGTCTCTGAGTTGTTCTTTTTGGGTTAGGGTTGGGTCGGTCCAAGACTATAGATTCCAGTTGGGTTTGGATCTGAGTTGTTTCAAGTAGCTATATAAACTCCCCGTTGCATCAGCTTTTCCAAGTCTACTAGCCATGAGTTCCAAAGCTTCTACAAGTATTAAACGGAATAAAAGGCTCTCAAGTCTATAAATGTTTGCCAGGAGTTGGCCAAGCCAAAACATACCCAGAACCACCACTAACTGGTATAACAGCGGATTTAGCATCTTCTTTCCATGATAGAATGATCCGCTTGTCACCGATGAATAATGGCGAGCTTTTGTGCAATGGCTGATTAAAAAAACACAAACCAATTAAGCTTTGATCAATTCGGACACAAGATAGAAAAGATAACATGTTCCCAAGCCAGTTAATCATACCTGTGTCATGGCCAGTATGTTATTGCAGGTTTTGAGCCCTGCTGCAGCACTCTGTTTTTCATTTTTCTTCAAGAAAGCCACAAAATTTAGTCAGATAATAACATAATCTAGATTAAATATATTTTATGTCGACTTGATACTTGAATACCAATACCTAATGCATAGTAATCTGATTATCTCAAATTACAACCTTTAACATGGTATGTTTCGATCATATTCCTAACTCTTCTTTTCAGTGACATAATTCCATGAAAACACTCGAAGCTTTGATGCTTTGCATATTCCCTAATCAACAAGCATTGAAGTTTATTGGTCCAGGATATTTGACCGACAAGGGATTTTACTTACAATCTTTTCTTTTACTTCATTTGACGCGGTTGCCATCTTCTTGTTTTGCACACTCATCCCTAGGGTTAACTTCTTCACGGTAGCTCTAGAGAGATCCTCGACACATGTCAACCTGTCACAATCGACACAATAACATGAGTATCCACAAAACAGTAAAAGAAGATGAAGGGCTACATTATGTTGGCAAATTTATTATGCAGAGTAAAATATGGATTTGGAACTAATAACAAACTACAAAGAGCTAATAACATTAAATCAAACTAAAGCTCATACATCTGCTCTCCTTAGTCTATCATTACACCTACATACAACAAAGTGTGACATAGATATGACCCCATTCTGCACACAGCAACAGCAATAGCAATACCCTGTGCCTCAACAGCTTCTGCAAATGGAGAGGTAGGGGGAATCGGATGTGGAAATTTGCTTCAAGTTGCGTTGATTAACTACTACTACACAATAAAAGGTAGCACAGCCAATTTAGTGAGCCATTTTGCTTTATTCCATCATAATTCAAAATTCAACTCCACACATGGCAAAAAAAGTCCACAATACGATAATACCATCAAGGAAATAAATTCAGCGATGTAACTAAACCAATTGGAAAGCTTTTACGAGACGTAAACATCAAAAGAGTCAAATGGAACAGGCCGTGAAACGAAACAATTATGCTATTTAAACATACAGAATTAAATCCGCAATTCAGAGTCAAATGGAACAGGCCATCATTTTGTTGAAGCGTTATTACCCATGTTCGAATATCTTCAACGTCAACAGTACGATAATGCCATCATGGAATAATTCAGCAATACAATTGGAAAGCTTTTAGGGTACATAAACACCGTAAAAGTCAAATGGAACAGGCCATCAAATGAACAGGTCACCAACAAGGCGCAATTATGTTGAAGAGTTATTACCATGTTTGAGTATCTCCTTTTTTTTTAAAAAAGAAAGATTAAGTATTGACCACAAATCTATTTTATTCAAAATACCTATTCAATTCTATGATTCAGAGTTAAGAATGGGAATCACATAACTAAACATAGGTGAGTGCTAAATTTACTACGCATGTTTCTGAGTATCTATCTCCTCTTAAATGAATTATGTATTACTAAAAGAGCATGAATTTATGTTCTTCGAAGATACATTTCATAACCAACAGTTGCCCCAAACATCATTTCCTCAAGCTATGACTAACAAAAATTTAATAAAAAAGACAATATTCTGGGACGTGGGTGATCCAGACAAACGTAGGTTGAGGAGGCATGTTTGGTATTATGTCCATTGTCAGTTGAGCAACCATTTCTTTTCCACAAAATATCATATGCAGATATTAACAGGTAAGGGGATTAAATAATGGAGGTACAAAAACTCAATTTTACTCTATGAGGACTATAATGAACCTGATACACATTGTTGATTGCAAGAGAATTCATTACCTCTCTTGAAAGTCCTTAAACTGCTCAGAGAAATCCTCCCCTATCCTGTCTGATGGCTGGCCAGTAACTATCTTGTACCCACATAGGCTGTTGGTAGCATTATAAGTCTGAAGGCAACAAAGATACAGATAACAGCAGTAAGTGAAAGTGTAAAAAACACACCATGGTCATCCTTTGTCTCACACATGATCCGGCGAGACAAAGTTAGCAATGAAGAAACTTCTAACCTTTGAGGCTAAGTGATGAAACGTGTACAACAGACATTCTGCATAAGTAAAGTTCATCTCTTCCCCAGTCCTCTTTTGGGGCATATACTTCTGCACCAGACAAAAAGATATGTCAGTGTCATGTAATGTAAGACTCCATTTTAATATCGATGAAAAAAAACAGTTGTACCAAGTTTTAAATTAAAAAAGGTAAGAAGTATGTAGTTATACAAGTATAGTGCTCCTTCATAAAAAAATAAAAAAAAAAAAACACGTTTGCCAGCTTGAGTAGTTGCGAAATGAACAACCCCCATTTCATGGCCACATCAACTCAAAAAACTCCTCTATGGGTCAATTTCTATTTTCCCTTTATCTACCACCATTCCTTTACTTGATGAAAACTATATACCATAATTATGATTAAATCCAGCCACAAATAGCCCAAAAGTGATGCAGACAACATACTGGATACCTTTAAAAGCTGAACAATTGAAGGAAGAATCTGGCGTGCATCTTGTGGTATAGTATGTGGGGAACTTTCAGCAAGATTCTTGAGCAGATCTAGCTTACGCTCCTCCGGAAGCTGAGTATTGAAAGTACACGAGAAAAGATTTTAACATAAGACAATACAAAATTAAATAGGCCGCTGAATGAAGCCAAAACACAAAGCCTCCAATATGCACCAGAGTCTGCATAAGTGAATACGCTAAACATAGTATCATATAAACAACAAAAAGACCATAGATCCAATTGTAGCTGAGATTTAGAAAGTTCAATACCCATGGAGTTTCGACGCTAATCATGGCAGGACCATAGAATTAATAACATTGTAAATGTTTGAACGAACTAAATTCAACACACAGCTTGAACTCAACTATAGTGTCCACTTGTTTCTGTATCACTATGCATTACAGTAATGAGTAAAGTCCTGAGCTCCCAGTCATTGACCAGCTTGTGTCAAAAGAGACTGTCATATGGTGCATGTTGTAACATCCATGGAATTACAAAGGCTCATCTAGCATTTGTTTAAGATTTATGAACATTCTTAGATTATACTGTAAGATATTTTAGTCCGATAAACACTACTACCTCCTAATTTTATTATTTCTATTTGGTTTGTCATACTGGTCAATCAGGATCACTTATTGAGTTCTGACCATTAATTTCTCCAAAAATATGTAAAATTGTTGTCTAATTTGTCACATTAGAAATTACTCCCTCCTATTCTCAATAACCTTCCCCTTTCACTTTAACACAAAAATTAAGAAAACACACTACCCCACCATGTAATTAAATTTGGACCACACAAATACACTACCCCACCATACAATTAAATTTGGACCACACAAACTTACCAAAAAAGAAAATAGGGAAAGTATTGTGAATAGACGAAAATAGAAATGGGGAATGTTATTGAGAATAGGAGGGAGTAGATCATATCATGTTAACAATTTTCATAATATCAATTTTAAAAAACTTATATGCAGTGTATACTGTCAGACGAAAAAAAAGGGTCAACATTGACATTAATTGATCATCAACATTGAATAGAGCCAATAATAATAGGATGAATGAAGTACCATATCTTGGATTTACCAGTAACGAGAGAGTTGTTTCCATTCAACATAATCAGAACTGAACAAGCTACACGACAGTTAATAGGTGTCTTAAGCTTTAGTGGTATATTTAACATGAAAGCTTTCAACCCGGCTTGTACCAGTTAAGGGCTAACCAATCCTTGGGCTAAAACTAGAGGTTGAAGAGTTATAGCATGGAATTACAATCTAGCAGGAATGACAAAGTTGAATTGGGCATGTCAGAGCCAGCTAGGCTCAACTTGACTTCATCTCCACACAAAGTTTCCAACTGCCAGTAAGGAGTGAATTACAGCGCTGAAATGCCACATGACCACAAATTGCTCAAGAGGGATAACTGTAGAAATATGAATGATTAAATGTCTTCAAATAATTACCTTATCCAGAACAGGAACAATATGTTCGCTCACATAATTGAGAAAGTTGCTGTTGGATGCACCGCGCTGCACAATAGAAGAAAATAATTAAGAGCAGGAAAGAATTTGAAAGGAGATATAAAGCGAACCAAAGTGAGGAGACAATACTTACGATGAAAAAGGGAATTGCAATATATAGGCATGAGATAAGTCTATCAATATGGTCAACATCTGATGACTGCATTGAAAGAAACTCTTGCATTAAAAGCTTTTCTAATAAAGCTCAGCACTGTAAACCCATAGCCTATTTTTTTGCTCTGAAACAATAAATATATTCATTACAGCTTCTCTTACATGCAACCAATATGAGTATAACCCCCCCTAACAACTTCTCCAAAACAAACAAAAAAAGAAAGAAGCAAAAACAATGAAGAGTAATAAACAGGAAAGGAATGGAAGCTACATCGAACTGTGAATCTAGATCAGCTTGGCTTTCAATGATTTCCATAAGCTCTTGAACACGCTCTCGAGGAGCTTTGTCACCAAAGATGCTTAGAGTTTTCAAGAAGTCTATGAACATCTTAAATTCTCCACCAGTTACATCTCGAAGACTCTGCAACAAGTTGACGAAAAACACACCACATTTAATAAATTGAGAAATGATGTATTTAGGGGTGAGCAAAAAAAAATACGATACGGTTGCGTGATACGAATGCAATAAGGTTATTAAGGTATACGGTTTAAATTTTAAGAATCCGTATATCCACGATACAGATTTCGAAAAACCGTATCGTAACTGGATCGGCCAAAAATGAAAACACATGCCCGATTTCTGACCCGATTTCAATTTTTTAAATAAATAAAATTGTCAAATGCTCCAAACTTTTTTAGGCATAACTTGATAAACCCCTCTGCCCTCACTCAGCCAAGCTCAAAAATGAAACCCTTTTTACACCTAACTTTATCAATTCCTCAGTGGCTTCACCCACCCCCTACCCTCACCCTTAAGTCCTCACCAACCACCTTCCAAAACTGTTACCATCTCACATCCCTAATAACCACCCCTTGCTCGCTCGACCTAACGATGGAAGCGCCATTCACCAAAGACCTTGTCCCACTGACCCCTCTGTAGATGACCTGAACACAAATGAACCGCCAGCCACACGTAAAACCCACCAATCCACCATAACCTCTATCCACTGCAACTGACACCGGCGCAAGATTCAACCACTGCCATCCTCAAGTCCTCTGACACACCACACCAGAGACTACCAGCACAATAGTACAATACCCGCCACAAAAATTTACCTACAAAAGTATGAAAAATTAAACCAAAAAAGGTGATTTATACATTGTGTGAGAGATAGGTCATGGTCGGACCATCGATTTGATGTTAGAGCGACTTACGGTGAGCTAAGGATGACGATTGTGGGTTAGGTGGTTGTTTGGGGGTGTTGTTGTGGATCAAGCAATTGATGGCGGAGGTATGAGTTTAGGTGGTGGTTCGATGGTAGTACGCAGAGGATCTTGGTGGTGAATGGTGACAATGGGGTATGGGCTAAGATAGCACTGATGAATTGTTGATTCTTACTGGCGTTAATGATGCCGTGGGTCTGCTATTCTTGATCATAAATCTGAAAACAAAGCATTGAGGACATCTGGTTTTTCTGGGTATCCAAAAAACATGTGCTCGGTAAAACTGTATCAGATCTGTACACTAAATTTTATGACTTTCGAAACCGTATATCCAATATGGTTTTCAAAACTGTATCTGGTAACGGTTTTTCTTAACCTTAGCTGTATTTATGTTTTCACAGACAGTGGAATGTGATAGAGGTGTTGTAACAGAAGAGAGAGTTACTATTGTAAGGAAAATTCAATGTAGAATCACCTTTTTAATCAAATCAGTTATGTGTCTTTCCATTTGCTCCTGGGGCTTCAGAAGTTCAGCTTTAAGAGAAAAGACCTGCAACCAACACAATGAGTTACTTTAGCTATTTCCCACAACTTCAGAGGGTAGCAAATCACCAAAAAAAGAAAAGGTGAAAGACAAGAGAAGCTATACCTTGTCCCTTATGAAGGTCAAGACCTTGTCCCGAATATTTTCATCAGTACTCTCGTCTACACTTTCGACATGCTTAAATAATGCAGTCAGCGATGCTGCAAAGACATCATTGCAAAATATATAAAAAGATGTAATTGGATAATAAAAATAGAAGGAAGTGTCTAAGAGATCCAAATAAACGAGATCTAGCACACCTGCAAACTCTAGAGCCAGTCATATGTAGATTTACCCAACAGTTCAACAACATTTACCTATTTCTTTTCACAAATGCTATAATAAAACGCCTTAGACTAATATTAACTTCAAAATTTAGGAGTTAACTAATTTCTTATATTGGTGGTTTTACAGGTAAGGTAGTTTTACAAGGAACCTGATAATTTCATTTAGGTCTTACCGTCATATAGGTTCTTACCATGGTTTAAAATCGCAGTATCCGTCGCGATTAGGGTTGCGCTGCAACGCAGTGATATTTATTTTACCAAATTTTGTAGATAGTTTATCATCAATTGGCTATTTTATGTAAAATTAAGATTTCTTTTATTTAGAATAGTTAATTTGACCAATGTTATACAACTTTAAAAGCTTTTCATTACAAAATTTGGCACATACAAAGTATAACTCGTTCATCGAGGGTTCATCACGGGCCGTATCGGGCCGGGTTAGCCGATACACGTTATAAAGCAGTCGCCTCGGCCAATAGTTTCCTATTTATAATTTACCCGATACATCTCGGGAGACCTCACAAAGGCCAGCTCCGATAGGCCGATGATACGTCTCTGGCCGAAATTTAACTATGGTTTTACTTTTTTTTCTTCTTCCCTCTCTTTCAAAAAAATCAATGTTAGTTTTCAAACTTCAGTAGATTCAATGCAGATATATCACGCCATTACTATAGAGTCGAGCATAGACCCTAGTCTCTCACTTTAATTATTCAGATTACGACGGTTACGTTTAAAGTTCATATTAAATGAACAACTTGATAGTAAGGAGACAAATAAATACATATATTAGTTCGACAAGCCAAATACATGGTGGACCGTTTGTCAAATACGTGTATTTGTCCACGACGACAAGACAGAAAGACTGTTTATTTTAGGTCAATAGCATAAAAAAAATTCAGAAAATTCCCGTATGAGCTCAGTCTGAGCAAATTAGGTAATTACTGAATTTACATTTCTTACAATTCCTCGCTTGCGGCTTTCTCTGTCAAAAGCCAATGAGTACAGATGAAAACTTCTTTATGGTTACAGATATTTGTTCTTGTTGATATATGGCATCATCTATGACGACAAGCTAGGGACTAAATGGTTGACACAACTCACTAGCCTTCTTTTTCGCTCCTCTATCTTGTGAGAAGGGAAAGTGTGTTATAAGAAACGGGACATGAAAGAGGGGGAATTGAGAAATTAGCCAAGGACAATGCAAAAGGCCATCGGAATTGCAAAATATAAGAAAGTAGGAAGGTGTTCAAATCTTTTCTATTTCAGTAGATCAATAAAATGCAAACTAAACAAATTCAGGGAACCAACATATACAGCCAAGGACTGAAATTTAAATCTCCCTCAATTTCTTTGATTACGTTCACGTTTCCTTTTTTGGTCCATTTCTTTGATTTACTCTCCTTTCTCCCTTTGGGTTTTCACTTATCTCACATACAAGTGGCCCACCTACTTTTTCACCTCTCCATTCTGAATTATTTATTGTTCTATGTGCCATTTTGGAAGTGGAAGGTATCAACGAAAAGGAGCGAGTATAATAAGGAGAACTAGATAAATAACATCAGAAAGAATGTTTCCACTTGGCGCTAATCAATAATCATTAGACATGGTGTAGCTACAAACCTTTCACATCCTGCCTCAACAGAGACATCAAAGCTTTCTGAACTGCATCCCTTTCCACATTCTCCTCTAAACAAGATAAAATTATTTTAAAATTAGGAGCTCAGCATAATATTAATCGACAATGCCACATAACACACATAAAAATTACCAGCCATGAGCAATTGAGCAAGAATGTCAACAATCCTGGATACAAATTCTGGTGTATCTTTGCAGAAAAGGGGAAGACCCCTGATAGCTTGGACACGAACCTGGTAATACAAACATTATCGCAGTTGAATTCTCATATGGAAGACTTAATATTATAATCTTGAGAGTGCTATATAAGATCATGACAGATTGTCTATTAGTTATTAACAGAATCTTAGAATTTTGTTTCACATGTTTCTCATATGCACTACTGATTCGAGCAGACAAGAATATTGATAATTAAGCAAAATCAAAAGTGAACACAAAAAACGTCTTTATTCTCGTATTGATAGTAAGTGATAATGAGGAAGGGTAAGAAGATGGCTTTTAGCAAACAAAAAATGTTCATGAACAACAAAAGAAAACAAAGCAGAACACACAACCATTTAGCCACAAATCTTCAAAAGATTGAACAGTTACAATGACTCCTTTACCAATACTCGACCACTTATATTCATCTGATACAGTACAACTTGCCTTAAATATCTACTATATATGCTTCAATATAGCTCTACAAATCTTTTACAATGATTTTCTTCTTTCATTTCATTCCTTTATGGAAAAGAATAAAGGCCTTATTGTCCTAATAAAATTTCTAATATAACATGATACGGAGTATGTCATTTCATTCCTTTATGGAATAGTGAACCAAACTTAGTTTGAGGATAACCAATCCTCAAACTTTCCATTTGATGTCAAAACTAACCTTTTCACATTCCAACATTTCGTCGCATAATACATGTATGAATCAGATAACCTTCTGTATTATTTTATATACTCTTTAATTAAGACGTTAAAGACCTATTATCTTGCTCAAGCGGACAGTTCGAAAGAATTCCCGCAAAAACAAAGCGAAGGACCCAACAAACAACCAAACAACAACAAAGTCCCAAAACAAAGCAAAGAATCAGATTAATAAAAAGTTAGAAAACCACAATGATTAAATACAAAATTGATTGAAACACTAACCCCAATCTCTTCCTCTTCACATAAATCAAAATGAGCATTAGCAGCAGTATCATGAAGTTGAGGGAAATAGTGAAAGAATCTGGGAATAAGCTGAGCAGCCAGCTGTTTAGCCTTAGTAGTACCCCCTTTTGCCGCCGTTATTATGCCCTCGTAATCTTTCACATTCTACACACCACCAATCAATAACTCCATCAACTCGAATATTTAATCGTAACAAACTAACATTGCTCCATATTATAGTTGTAAGAATTAAGAACCGCTAACAATAAACTCCGCCAAGTCAACAAAGGTCGTAGTGACCGACTGAACCAAGACCTATACAAAACTGTAAACCCTAGGAGACGTACAGTTATATTTGAGCAATAAGGTGTAAAAATGAAGTAGACTAAGTTAGTAAAGGCTCGAGTGAGATAAATTGCTACTCAGTACTATACAACCCTAGAACAATTGCTCCATATTAGAGTAATAAGAACCGCGAACAATAAAGTTCGCCAAGTAAACAAAATTTGGAGCGACATAAATTTCTACTATAACGCCTGTTCTTTTGGACTTAATTTTGCTGAAATTTACTGAACTGAACATAGAGGATCTGAACTTTTCTGAACTAAACTTATAGGATTTGAACTGAACTAAACTAAACTTGGAGGATCTGAACGGAACTTTCTGGACTAAACTTATATAAGCTAAACTTTTGAGAATTGAACTTATAGGATCTGAACTGAACTTAAAAGGGGGTGACTTTAAGTATACAAGAACCGGGCCTAAGACCGAATGAACCAAGACCTACAGAAACTGTAAACCCTAGGAGACATACAGTTAAGACTAAGTCAGTAAAGGCTGAAGTGATATAAATTGCTACTCCGTACTATACAACCCTAGAGGCTAGAGCAAGTTCAATCATAAATTCCTATAGAAAGACGGTCTGAAACAAGAGCTGCTGGAAACTATTAAACCCTAGAACAAGTACATTTATAATATAGTTACCGTAAGACAAGTTCAATTATAGGAATTCGAGTATAAGACGGTTGAAACTATCATTAACTCTGATAAAATTGCGATTATAAGACGATGTGAAAGCCTAAGAAGAGTAAAAGGAGGAGGACCTGAGACTTGTCTTTGGCTTGGCTGAGGCGTTCGCCGAAACCGTACAGGTTTTCTATGTCTGTCGACTCCGCGGAGCTGGTGGTGGTAGTGGTAGTGGTGGTGGTGGTGGTGGCGGCGGCGGCGGCGGCCATAGTTGAGGAGGAAGAGGAATTTGAGAGAAGAGAAGGGATTAAATGCAACCTTATGAAATTTAAATGCAGGAAGAGAAGAGGGAGTTTACGATTTATGAATTAAGAGGAGAGATTGTTACAGAGTTATACGAGTAGTGGTAACTGGGAGTTTAAGTAGAGATGTTACTTAGTCTTAAATCCGTGCTAATTACACGGGTATAAATTTAAGTATTGTTATCAATAAAAGTAAAAATAAACTTGGTTAAGTTCTTTATGAATCTATATTTAAGATGTTATATTTGAATTATAAATTTCATGCGCACTTTAGAGATTTTATTACAAATCATCCAATAAAGAGTAATGCTTTTGACAATAAAGGTCACAATTAAAATATAATAATTCAAAATTAACATATAAAAATACAAATAAAAAGAGAAAATTGTTGATTACAGCCTTATAAAAACATCTTTTTGAAACTTACAGCCTTATATATTTTTTTTTTGTAAATTATACCCAACTAATCACTTCTAATGAAAAATTAATGCCAAAATTTCACTCTGACGAAAAATTCATGCAATTTTTAAATTTGTCAATAAGTTCATCTTTTATGACAAAATTGCCCTTACCTCAAACACTTGTCTCATTTTCTCCATGGCTGCCATTATTTTTCTTAGTTCTTCCTTTCTACATCATCTCCCATACCAATTTCTCTCTCTTATCTCTCACATTCCTAGGTTTCTACTTATATTAGTTGCCATTAGAAGTCGTCTTTCAATCATGAACTACATGTATAGTTTAAAAGCTTTTAAATTTTATCTCTATTATTTGTAAACTCTTTATCCCCAAATTGAAATAATTAGGGTTCGTCAATTTAGGTGAAAAATTATGTTTAAATCTAATTCAATTAACTCCATGAATAAATAAGAAAGGAAAAGAATTTGGGACAACAACAAATTTACAGCTAACGCCACTAACAACAACAAATTTAAGAGAAAATTAATTGAATACTGGGTGCATGAAGACTTCCTCTTCAAAGCAGAACCGTATGATGATGTCACCGTCTTTGCCACTCATGATTACTTGCCCAAAATCGACAATGGGGATGAGATTTTTAGTCAAATTAGGGGAAACTTTGAGAGAGATGGATAGTTGAGAGAATTTTGAGGAGAATGAAAGGTTTTAGGATGAAATTAAGTGAGAGAAGTAAGAAATAATGGGGAAGGAGCTCAGGAAGAGTTATAAGAAAGGGGTAGATCGGTCACTTTTAAAAAAAATTAACCGGAATCCCCAGTTTGAAGCAATTTTAAAAGAAAAGTGATTAATTGGATGTAATTTTCAAAAAAAATTATATAAAG
Source organism: Heliosperma pusillum (assembly GCA_022085475.1). Taxonomy (NCBI): domain Eukaryota; kingdom Viridiplantae; phylum Streptophyta; class Magnoliopsida; order Caryophyllales; family Caryophyllaceae; genus Heliosperma; species Heliosperma pusillum. The sequence goes on along the minus strand of JAIUZE010002529.1, from coordinate 60,870 downwards.
CTGTAAGTTTCAAAAAGTTGTTTTTATAAGGCTGTAATTAACAATTTTCTCAAATAAAAAAACTGTCAAAGTGATAGAAATGAAAAATACTCTTAGGTAAACGAAGCTACAAATGTTGGAAAAACTACAATGTATAATAAATATAATATATAACATTAAAAATCTTAATGCTATCGATATAACCCATTTATTCAACCCGAAAATTTTCTGACCTAATTGTCTGATAATTCACATATTTAGGGAAATGCTCTCTCGACACGTAAACAGATAACTAATTTATTCAAAATTTGTATTTAACTATAATTTTCTACAGCTCGTCTCATTGAAAACCGGCACAATCCATCACAAGCTACAGATAGATAGTGGCCCTCTCACATAAGCAAGTGGGAGGGTAAGTGTAACACCCGGAAATGTACCCTATTTTTCCAGTGAAAATATTTTACGGATACTTTTCAGCAAATTTAAGTTTTAATATAGAACTTTATGTTCCGAGTCGAATTTAGAATTTCCGAGTTCGTATTTGGAATTTCCGCGAGATTCCATGTAAAACCCGTCTTGAGCCGTCTTTGACTTTTGTTGACTGTTTCCCCTACTTATCTCATTCTACCACTTACCCTAGTTCATACACAATCACAATTCAACTTACTTCATCACTAAGAAACCCAAAACCCTTTCTTCCATAATCTTTCCAAGCTTAGATTCGTCGTATCTCATTTGTTTCTTGCTCAAATTCGCGTAAGTTCGTCTCATTCTTCCCCTCTTACCTTCCTCTATCCGTATTAGTAATAAAATTACCGTCTTTCTCGCTTTTTAAATTATCCGTCTTTCTCAAGGTGAATGATATTCATCTTTTATTATCTAATTGTATGTAGGTGGAGACTAGGAAAGCTTAGTAACCGTTTAAAGACGCGAAAAGGTAACGGTGAAGGGTTACTCGATATCATTTACGTGTTTTATATGTTATCTATGCTAGAAACCGTATTTAGAATATGGTTAGTGAGCTTGGTAGTTGTGTTGATGATGATATATGTTGTATGTTGAGAATTCATATGAGTTTTGATGAATTATGATAATATTTGATAATAGTTGAAATTGGATCCTTGGTGAAAAATGGGATTTTCGTGTGATTTGAACCCCAGCCGGTCGACCGGCAGCCGGTCAGACCACCGGCTGGGGCACCTGCTGTATATTATTGCATTGTTACGTGATTTTGAAATATGAAGTTGGGCTCAGCCGGTCGACCAGCAGCCGGTCAGACCACCGGCTGAGACACCCTCCTTTCTTCCTTGTTTTTCAATTGACCTTTGGTCCCAGCCGGTAGACCGGCAGCCGGTCCACCTGTCCGGCTGGGACATGCTGTGTTTCATATTGGTTTTTCGTATGATGCCTTGGCCTTAGCCGGTAGACCGGCAGCCGGTCCACCTGACCGGCTGGCACCTGCTGGAAGGTGTTTGTGATTTTTGTTTACGGTTTTCATTTATAATATTTCCGATGGTTCATTTAACGTATAATTTTACGTAGTGACTTATAATATGAATGTTTTGAATATATGATATTTCATTCGCTTGTATCACATGTTTTGTGACGGTTTTTGCTATGTCCCACTTTGAGTCGATTTTTACAAATGATACGGTTTGAGCACTATTTTGTCTTGTGCTTTGTACTCTCATCCCCTTGGCTACCTCCACGTTCGTAAGGCTGGAATGTCGGAACGGGGAGGTATCCTACTGCTTAATTGCATGTGTTAGTGGGCATACGACGACGTTGTTGGGAGGCGAACGCTTTGCGTTGATCGACCCGGCCGTCAAATGGTGTGTACTTGCGAGGTGGTGTTATTTGCATGTAGCGTACCGCTTGTTATGAGGCTTGAGCTCTTTTCCGCCTCTTTCGTGAATTGATCTACCGAATTTGGGGTACTCGGCGTTTTCTTTGTAAGACCGAGTCTTGGATGTGGAACGTCCTACCACATGTCGAATCGGAGATATGTCTTATTCCGAGAGTCTGGCCAGATTTAGATTAGGACCGTATTATTATCGTCATCCTACCAGGAGGAAATTAGCCTACATATACGAAATGGATTGAATCGTATATGCGTTCCGGGTATATGTCTTATCTCGTGGATGCCTTTTAATCATACTTGCCATGTACACGGTGCTAGTGCGTTTCATTTACCGTGAGAGAGGTCGTCATTGTATTGTTATGTGTGGATGCGTGATTACATGATTGATTATTCATGGTCATTGCATAACGTGGCATGGTTTGTGTTGTCGAGTCGCATCTTATCAAAATTTATACCGCTAACGGTGAGATGCAAGCCATAGCTGAGAGTATTAGGTTGCCTAAGAGTGTCTTTCCCGAGTCTTTGGAATAAACATGATGGTTTCGGATTTCTTTCCACAGATCTTATTTCCCCCCCCCCCCCTTTATATATTGGATTCGCCTATCTATTTATCGTAACTCAAATGTATATCTATCTATATGAAGATTTTTTTACTTTTGTATTTCCTTATAGTAAGTTTAATGTGATATGGCTGAGGAGAACCCGGAGTTACTCCCCACGGATCTGTGGAGTAATGTTTTTCTTTATGGTGTAGTATGTGGTGTGGTTAATATGAACAGGTGGCTTGCAGGGATGGTACTTTTGCTTAGGCTAATTTGGGTTCGGGGGTGGGAGCTAGCGGGCGTTTTTTGCCCGATTGAAAACACCTATAGACGCGTTTAGCTAGTTTGCCTAATTACCTTTGTCTTTTGTTAACACTTGAGAGGAGGGAATACGTCTATTGTGGTAATTTTTATTTAGTTTGTAATATTTTGACACTCCTCGTATTTTTCTATCTTGCATGTATAAAGGTTTTTAAAATACCGTATTTTCCGCTATATAATTCACATGCTTGTATGTTTTATATTTCCGCATTCGCGAGGGTTGTCACAGTAAGTGGGAGGGGGGGGGGGTCCATTTACCCTCCCCACTTGCATATTGTGAGAGAGATACTATCCATTTTCACCTTGTCACTCACGGATAGTGCCCGTTTTCAATGAAAATTTGTGAATTCTCAAAATATAGTTTGTTATAACTATTAAATTAATTTTATTTGATAAGAATTTTGATGATTTCCATGTTTAATAAAGTACAATACAATTAAGTATTGCATGAAATTGCTTTAATAAAAAAAAACATATTTTCTTAACTGATAATGATAAATAAAAATGTGTTCAAAGATCTCATATACACGAACTTTACCGCATTTTACCCTACATGTATTGTCACACACTTGTATGACCCGTACGAAATAACAAAACACTTATAAATGGGTTTAACATCTTTAATACAAAACTTTCATGTATTTAATTTCAAATTGTGTAAGAGTGAAGAACTCCGTCGATTCAGTTGAATTCTATACATTTTCTTTTTGGTATGTTCATTTTAATTCTATATGTTTTCTTTTTGCTTACTTTTACCACTTAAAATACCAGTATGCCCTCATATTTTCTCATTCATATCAAGTGAACCTATAGAAAATATGGGTAGGTTAACAACTCTCTTACTTTAAGAACTTTTCCATTGTTTTTTCTCTTTTGTAATAACCACTTTAATAAAATAATGTGTAAAAAGTAAACGTATGGAATTTAACCAAACGATGTGAGCATTGTATTAGTTTTATATATCCTATCACTTAAAAATTTAACTCACCAAAAACATTAGTTGACAATTTGACATTATACTACCACAAATAAGTAGATTTATCAACCAGGCTCATTTAAGACGTAGGTATCCGTTTTAACAATGAAATGTAATGGCTCAAGTATAATCACACGTAGCTATGTAAGACAAATATATTTTGCTATTTTCCTTTCACTATGCTTTTGTCTACTTTTTCGGAATAATATTTAATCCGTTTTATATGTAAATGGATACACTCGTCTTAAATAAGAATTTATATTGATTTATTTGGTTGATTAACAAATCATCCTTTAAACATCATGCAATTAAGATAAAAACACACATATTACCCAAATAACCCATGTCGGTCCTTTCATAAGCCCACAACATCCCCCAATCCCCCATGAAGCCATGAGTCCATGGCCCTTGATATTAGCACACCACTTGACATGCATATCTATTTGTAAAGTGGAAACTAACCCTAGATGTATTAATATCTCTCATTTTGCTGCACTTTCGCCATATCACTACCCATATCGCTTAATCCTAGTTATCTCCCTCTCATATATTGTATATTAAAAGGCACTTAATCACACTTCAAATTTGGCTTATTTGATAATACTGTATATTGTAAGGAGGATCAAGTAATTTTAGCGGTTTTTTTGTTGTTATGTCTAGATCTGTATAGACCGTGTTTGGTACGTTTATTATTATCTTAGGTTTTTTTAGTTTAATTATTGACTTCATATTTTAGTTTTGATTTTATTTTCTCAATTTCGGCATCATTAAACAAATAAAAGTCATTTTAATGTTATATTTGCATGTCAATTCTAAAAGTTGGGCGCTATATTTTTAAATTCCCAAAAACGTATCATCTTTTTTGAATTAATTTTGATATGTTATTCAAAAATTACTCCTAAAATATTTCAAAACAGAAAACTCTTAATTATATATAACTAATTTATTTTTATTAAGCTTGTTATAAAAGTCAGTAATATAGTTTTTGCACTGTGAAATATTTATATTTTTAAGTTTGCTATAAAACTAAACATTTCATTTTATTAATATTTTGTATATTTTATTGAAAATCATTTGTATTGAAAATCATTTGCGAACAATGCAATAGACTTGTCGCAATTGTTTCATAGTGACCAATACAATTATTTTATATAATTATTTTGATTATAAAGATGTAATTGATATTTGTAATATCAACGTGGTGAAATTTTTTAATTGAATTATTTGGTAATTCAACAATTGAACATTTGAGAGAACTACCGAACCAAGTTGTTTGTAATTAATTCCTTAAAAGAAAGTGGGTCCTAAAAATTAGGAAAGAACAAAAAAAGTTTTGAATTATTGACTTTCAACCACAGAGCGACACATCAACTATGTGGTTGTTGTTTTAAGAAATAGAGATGTTTGGAAATTGGAACTTGCAAGTCTTATCGTAGGAAGTTAAAGCATCTCCGGTGTTCGGCTACAATACATCGTAGCTTGGCTTGTCTACTCGGGATTTTTAAGCTAGTTTGTTTTATGCTACAAACCGCTCCAATGGAAAGCTACAACACTTTGTAGATTATATGGGTCCCACTATACTACTTCCATCCAATAATAAAATTTACCTTTTTCTTTTTTTCATATCAAGTTACATGGTTGGTAAAGGTACAATGATAAATTATACCATGCACCCAGGAGTCTGGTGCATGATACTCCTTTCTAACTAATTATTTTTTAAATAGATAAATTTAAAAATTTAAAAATTAATAAATTTTTAAATTATAAAAAATATCTCATCATTCATAATATTTAATTCTCTACGATTAGATACCATATTTGATATATTTCGGTATTTATTTTAGTTTTATTCACATATTCATTTCACGTAATGACATATTCATAATAATGAGATATTCATATCATATCATATCACATAATATAATTATTTTTATTTCTATGAAATGTTTTGCATTATATAGCTTCGATATGGAATAAAATGTTCATGATCAAACTAAATATTACACTAGATAATACTTCCTCCATTCAACTCCACTCTATCACTTTACCTTTTCACGTTTGCCAACGCGTGTTTTACGCGGTAAATATCGTTAGCTACGTATTTTCAAAAATTATAAAAGTTAGATATTTTTAATATACTCTTAAAGACAAATCAAACAAGATCACAGATGAATATATTTTCACTTATTAATTGAGAGAAAATTGAAATTGGAAGCTTACACATGAATAGTGTAAGAAATTGAATATGGTAGAGTGGAGTTGAAGGGAGGTAGTACGTATTAATCAAATTATAGTGTCGTATTCACTAAACTGAAAGTGAATATAATAGAGGTATGCGATGAATATCACACTACATAATATATATTCATCAGGCTACACTGTCATATTCACTATACTAAAATTGAATATAGTAGTGTCATATTGTGAATATAACACTATATATCACATATTCATTAAACAACATTGTTATATTCAATCAACTTAGAAGTGAATATGTTAATATCATATCGCGAATATAACACTACATGACACTTAATGATAATATAATAGTGATAACTGCTTTTTAAAAGTGAGAGTTCATTTTATTTTATTTTTAAATAAAAATTGGAAGTTAGAGAATTAACGGGGAGTTGAAAGGAGTAGGGGGTTGGAGACTTGAAGGGAGTATGGAGTATCCTACACGTGGGTGTAGGATATAAGAATTGGAGGTTAACAATCCTCATAAGCTACATACTTGATTTCTTACTCCAATGATAAGCTACTTGTTGCAATTTTACAAAAATTGCAAGCAAGTCCCTAAAGCAAACCATTGGAGATGCTCAAGAGCAAATCCAATGGTTTAGCTTAGGGTCTTGCTTGTAATTTCTTAAAATTGCAAGCTAGTGGTTAAACCATTGGAGATGGTCATGTAGGATAGCTTGAGTTGAGCAACTAGCTTCATTAGAGCAACTCCAATGGCAAGCTACACGACCTTGTAGCTTGCTTTGACACATCTATTTTTCGAGCAACAATGCTTTCAGGCTACAATACGCTCCAATGGTAAACTACAAATAATGTAGCCTACAAGGTCCCACATAACAAGTAAATATTGTAGTATGAATTATTTAATTGTTTTTTAATTATCTATTTTATTTCAAGCTACGTAGCTTGACAAAGCTACACCCGCTTACAAGCAGGAACCTACTTTTGTACTCCAATGGTAAGCACACTGCTTGACAATTTACAATAATTGCAAGCATGTCCTTAAAAGCAACCATTGGAGTTGCTCTTAGAACAACTCCAATAGATGATGTATTTTGATTTGCCACATTAATTTTTCATGCTACGTTGCTTTTCGGCTACGTATCGCTCCAATAACAAACTACAACATCTTGTAGTTTGTATGGGTCCACATTCATACTTTTAACCAATGCGATAATTTAGTTTTTTTTAAAGCAAGTCATGTAGCTTTACAAAGCTACCATGCTTGCAAGCTACACTTCAATTTCCAATTCCAATGGTAAGCTACATGCTTATAATTTTGCAAAAATTGCAAGCAAGTCCTTGGAGATAATACATTGGAGTTGTTCTTAAGCTAGTAGCTTAAATTGGCCCACAATTAAACAACAACCGATCGAAAATTAGTTCCAATAATTAAGGTTTGATGTGAGTTTGGTAAACTAGTATAAAAATTAGCCAAACCATTGGAACAGTTTGGTAGCTCAAAACTACTTTGGTAAACGAAGTACATAAGAGCAAGTCCAATAGTTTAGCTTAGGGACTTGCTTGCAATTTTTAGAAATTGCAAGCTAATGGCTAAAAACCATTGGACATGGCCATGTAGGCTAGCTTGCTTCAAGCTACTAGCTTTATTAAGCTAGTGGCTTGAATGAACCTACGAAAACAATTCATCCAATGAGAATATTTGATTTGTTCAATTCAATGTTTTAATTAGTTAATTTGAGGATGTGAGCTACTTAGAAATTAAGCAAAACCATTGGAATAAGCTAGTAGCTTAAAATACAAGTAGCTTAGTTAGTGATGTGGATGCGGATGTGATGTGGACTTGCTCTAATACCATCGGCACACATATTACCATCTCTGACCAGCAATCTCTCACCCGTAACCACTTTGCGTTGTCGACCAACACCGAACATGTAATACCCGTAAAATTCGTCAATAAAATAAAAAAAATAAAATAAAGATTAATAATATTAGCAATAAAAGATTTTAATAGACTGAAATCAATGAAGATAAAATGGAAGATCTAGTAGCGATATAGTTATCGTTTCGATGGGAATCAGGTACGACTTTGGGGAAAGTAATTAATAATAAAATATTAATGTGGAATATTATAAATAAATTCCTATAAAATAAATTCCCTTCTTAATAATATGAGGTAGAACAAATAAAATCTTGATGTTAGTAATTGATAAAAACCGTCGAGCAATTGGACGCGTAATAGACAATCGCGCGATTAAAATTGCGTCGCTTAAACACGTCTCCTATGCTTCACAAATCTGAAATTTGAGACAAACCTAAGCATGTCTAGACCCCAAATTAAATGCCTAGACAAAGCATGCAATAGTGATGCTGCTAGCCCCTTTTTGTCCCCCCTTATGTCGTCATTTCCCCTCCCCATGTCCCCCCCTTTTTTTTCCTCCTTTCAAAACTCACCTAATTAAACATTAAGACCTCATTTGAAACCACACAACCAAATCTGAAATTTCACTCATACACACACAACTTAGAGAGAGGTTAGAGGGAGGAAGAGAGAAAAGAGAAGGAAGAAGAAGAAGCTTGTTTAGGGGGAAGATCTTGCCTAGTTTATGTTCTTCACCATGTAAGGAACATCCAAAACCATTTTATATCTTTTTCAATATATTCACAACACATACTCATATGTTTCTTAAACTATAAACTTCAACAAACAAGTCTCCATTCATGCATGCATAGATCGAAGCAAGTAACAACCATCAAAGTGTCAAAATCCGTAGGTTGATATTGAACAGAATACAAATCGGACTTAAACTCGTTATTTCAGTGTTAAATAATATATGTAGTACCTCTGCATGTCTATAACTTATATATAAAATTTTGTCAGATTCTCATGTGTCGTTTTTAAATGAAAAATCATACACTAAAACGTGGTTCTGGACAAACCGTATCTGCTTGTCCCAATGTTTGTGTCTTACAAAGTAACTTAAAGCATTAATGAAGACAAGTCCTTTTACCACAGTAAACTTCAATTAATATAGAGCATGTTAGGCTCTGGAATAAACTCATTTGAGTTAATAATCTTTGAAATTTACTTAAGAACATTTTGTGACTCATATTCTGACCACTTGTTAAAGATCCGACAATTAGTCCCTCTTAAACCTATTTCTGGCTAACGTTGTATAAACATAAAAGATGGTAGACTTAAAATAAGAACTATTGGCGTTTGTTTCGTCCAAAAATATTAAGTATTTGATTTTATACGATTTTTGTAATACGCAATCACAATCTGGATAATCTGATAAAACATTGCTCACTAAATCGATAGTTGAAAACCTACCTTTTTCGAAAAGACCACTAGTAAATATAGTCATACTAAACATAAATACTTGATATTTGACAATGATAAATTTTAATGAAAAATATGCATATTGGCCTTTTGTAGATTGATATTTCGACTATTTAAATGCCCGAATCAACCCAAAACATTTTATGACTCGGAAACCGTCACGTTTTACTAAACTGTGATTTCAAAGACCTTAGGTTTGATTTTTGGAGTTATTGACCTTGACCCTTAAAGTTATAGGACATCGCAGAGAATCCAACTCCACTGACCTGATATCAAAGTGATTAGTAATGAAGGAGATATGACAGTTTAAAGTTACCGCCTTCTGACTAAAATTGTGGAGGCTAGATAAGTTAATATAACTTGTATAATCTTATAGCATGTATGCTTAATGACTAAACCAAATAATAAAAAGTTGATAAATCATTCATATACATTTTGATCTTATGCTTAAGTCGTAATCATAGGCTATAAAGTGGAATGGGTTAGTTAAAGGAACTTAACATAATATAAACCGTAAGAAACAAGTAATGTGAAACAAGAAAGTTAAGAACCGAATTGGATACATTAATAATCGATATTTTATACATATTGTAGACTCAAAATTTGTAGAAGAGGCGTTGTAACCGCTCCCTAAGCAACCTTGTGAGGTAAGGAAAAACACTAATCCGTACACTATTCTTGAACTATTTAGTATTGTTCCGAATGTTGTAATATTTAATATGCTTGTAATGATAGTTGTTATTAGTTGGAATTATTGTAATAAAATGAATATTGAAGATGGTTGATGTTGTCCAATCTCTTGAAAATGTAATCTTGTTTGAAATGAAATGAATAACTTATGATTTTTAAGAGTTTTGAAAACCAAAACCGTTTGATCTTTTGTACAAGTTATGGAAATGTTTAATTTCAAGGAAATATATTTAATTGTTTAGAAAGGTTTTGATATTGGTTCTGAAACGGTTTTGGTAGAGGGGTAGGTTGTCCCAAATAAGGGACCTTCTCTACAGAGCTTTTGGTGGGGGTTAGTTGATCGAGACCCCGTCCTCTTATCTTCCTCCTTGGGGTTGGTCCTTGGAGGGGTGTGCACACTCGAGATGTTTGGACACTTTAGTACATGGTTTGAGGAATCTCGTCTTATCCGGACTAGGATGAGGGGACCCTCTCCATACGGCCTCTATCCAAGTATATCGATGATGGAAACTTATCGAAAGAAATGTTTTCTTTCAAATGGAAAAGGTATTGGAAGGAACGTGATTCGAAAAGTTTGGAAACACTCATGATTTCTTCTTGACTATATGAAATACCACATGTTCTTATTGAAAATTCTTATATCTCATACATTGTTTTGAAAATGTAATTCAAGTTACTATTCTACAACTTACCAATTCTTTTTTTCGGATTGTTTACCTTACTCAACATTATTGTTGACCCTTTTTTTGTTTTGTCCTTAATTGGACCTGCGATGACCACAAACTGTGTGAGCCTATCGTATGACATGTACTTGTGGAAAGTAGAGTCGAGAACTCTTGGGGAGAGTGAGCAATCATGGAATATTTGAAGTTTGAACTTTAAAAACATTTGATGGTTTTTGAGACTTATAACTTTGATTTGTTTCCGTTAAACTTGGAATGTTGTAATAGGATTTTATCACCTTGTTTTTTATTCATATGGACTTTTATCCTTTTGTTGTAAATCATGGTTGTATTACCACATTTGATTACATTGTGGCACACCCATTATCCTATTTTATATGAAATTGGAAATTTTAAACTAATAGGATATTGGGGGTGTTACAGAACATCTGTCGAGCTTCCGACACTAACGTCCCCTTTCCCGCTCTTTGCTTGCGGACAATTACGGGGAGCGCCTGGTGGTAGATTGGGGCACTTTTGGGAATCTTATTTTTTGGGTTTTTTTATTTCTCTCTCTTTGTGAAGGTGAGAAATGAGAGCGGTTGATGAGGCTAATCCGCGTGTCGTTAAATCCGCTAATTAGCTACGTTCAAATAACAATTTATATCTCCTAAACAAACACAAACTATCTTAAATAAAGGTAGTAAATGGTAAGAATAGGGTCGAACCCAAGAGAAGGCGAAATTAAGCTAAATCTAGACTGTAAACAATTAGCTAAGACACTAATTAAGAAACTAAACACTAATTAAGGTAATAATTACTAATTATGACACTAATTGCTAATAATCACAAACAATGATATTCACAATGAGAAAACATGTAGATTAACATATAAGAAGAAATTTGGTTAAAAACATGACTCACATTGAAACATGAAATTCTAGGCTAGACAATAGAACAAACACCTTCTATGCAAGAAATCAAATATGAGAAAAGTACTTAGTGCAATTATCCCAAGTAACACAACAATTAGCAAAGTAAAGACTCTTTCTTTCCTCTCTTCTCTAGTTATCTAATACACGTTTCTAAGAAATTAGTCAACAAGGATTAAATCAACCAAGTATGACCCTTTACAACCCAATTTACACCCATTAAACCATGAGCCCAAATCAAAGATGCAAGCTTTATGAACAAAACCAAAGAAACAAGCTAGAATCATGTAATAAAACATTACACCATGTTCTAATCACACAATACACCAAATTCCACTCAAAAGATTCCAACTTTTAAACCAAAGTTACAATCTTTCAAGGTTGCTTCAACAATATCAAGACAAATTAACCAAATTTATCTAGACAAAGCAATAATTAAACAAACAATTGCTAAGATGGTTAGTCTCAACAATAATTCATTCAACAATGGAAAATAAACATGAGAAAAATGGTATTAACTAAAGAGGAAGAGATTCAAAGAGTCTTACAATACTAAAGGTGGGACCTTGTTCAAATTACACCAAGTATTTGAAGGATTAGCCTTCCATTACTAATAAATTACAACCCAAATAATAATAAGTTCAACTAAAAGATACCCAAAAGATGAAGAACAAAGTATGAGATTCAATTAAGATATGAGAGTATGTGTTGTGTTCTTCCCCCTCTCTCTCTTCTTTTTGTTGCTCTTTTATACCCTTGCCTAGGGGCCTTGAGAAATGGGCTTCAAAGAACAAGAAAGCGGAAAAATAGTCGCGTACCAGCAGTGTCGGACGCTGGCAGCGCCGGTGGACGCCGGCAGTGTCACAGGACGCCGGCAGCGTCGTGTGACGAGGTCAGCGTTTCAGCCTGTTTTTACGAGAGCCATATCTCTCTCGTTTCTTGGTCATTTTGGGCGTGCAACCTACCGTTGGAAAGCTAAGAGGATAAGCTATCACCTCCATTTGGCCTTACATCGATACGAGCTCTAGAACTCAAAATATACCCGTTTGAAGTTGACCCTTGGAAAATCGATACTTCAAATCTTCATTTTTGGTCTTGTTTTTGCATGCCAATGCTTCCAAAATAACACACAACAACCAAAACCTCACAAATGTGCACCTTATTGGTATACATTTCAAGCTTAACATCAATCACCTTCCAAAATAATCTAATTAAATGAAATTACAACAAAAGACTAAGAGAAGTACTTAATACAAAAGGAGTACTAAAGACCCATAAATTAATATTAATAAGTAACTAAATTACCCTAAATGACACGACTCAATTTGATGTTATCAGCGGTAAACTCGGAATAAGGCAAAAAAAAAATGTGCGGGATTAAGTAAAATTGTGCGCGGGATTTAGCATGTCCCAAAAAATTGAAGTTTCATGTTCATATTTAAGGTATTAAATTTTAAATTATAAATTAATTAGCAATTAAGAAAGGGACTTGTTATTTCCTACACAACTTATTACTATAGCCTACACAATTTTACAAATCTTTTCCATTTTGCCCCTTTCATTTTTTACCCAGAAAAAACAAACTTGATTTCAAGAAATTGACCCACCAACCACCCCTACCCTAGCCCGGCCACCCTTATCCTCTCCGCCGCACTGACCGTACTTTCCCCTCCCTCATCCGTCGCACCGCCGTCCTCCAGCCACCATTATTTTCCGTAAAGCCGCTCCAGTCACCGTTTCACCAACCTACGACCACTGCACTATATCCTGTACAACCACGACGGCGACGCCGTCCTTACCTTCACCCTCCACTTTGCTTGACAACCACCACAACCATCCACTTCCAAACCATAATTGTATAAAACCCCCTTTTTTATTATAAAAAAAAACCATATTCAATCAATTAAAAGACGAAGATTACTGAAATAACGAAATTGTTAATAAAACGTAAAATATTACTTGTGATATGAACAAATTAAGCTCTACAATTGTCAAATTGTTATCAAATTGATTGGGTTTTGGAGGAGAGATGAAAGAGAGAACTATTTTTCATTATTTTTATGAGGAGGGCAGTGGTGGAAAAAAAAGGGGAAAATGTGTTGGATATAGTAAAAACATGATGGTCCTAATAAAAGATTGATTTAAACAAAACTTTTGCATTTCAAATATATGCATTCAAAATTATCATACTAAAATACGAAAAAATAAAATAAAATACTATAACATTAAATTGCTACGTTATACAATGTTAAGTAAATTATACATAGTTCAATCTTACTCTAGCCTATGACTCATATAACCCAACCCTCATTTTATACGGCCTATTATGACCCGTCATGTATCTTAACTTGACGTCCTACCCATTTGCATGGTCTACATATATGACATGCGGGGGATCTTTTTGTTTCTTTTTCTACCTTTTGTATTATACGTTGTAATTTTTTTTATTTCAGACTCATGTTATAAAATCTTCACCATAGTTTGTTGTTCTATTATGGAAGCCATTTATTGCCTTTTAAAAACATGGGTATACTAAAAATTTCAATAGCAAATCTTAGTTTTTTTATATCTATATGCAAACTTAGTATATTAACAAATAAAAGATAAAATAAGTGTTATCTTATTGGATTTTATAATATACAATGCTACGTAAATGATACTGTTTTGAATCTTACTCTTCTCGTTGTTCGTGATCCACTAGTTGTATAACTTGACCCTAATTCGACACAGTCTATATTTGATCTGATCAGTATCCTAACTCGAGGCACAACCTACTTGACTGGTCTACGTATATAAATATACGCTGATCATATCGTTTCTCTTTCTGCTTTTGAGTTACGTGCATTGTACTTTTTTTTTTTGTTTCAAATCAACACAGCTACGACCTAACTTACACTTCCCTCTACGTACATACCAAGTTTCACACCAAAAAAAGCATTATAATACTGTTAAAAGACCCACAAAAAACCTCATGATCACCCGATGTAACCCCATACTTACATCAACCCTCTGACCACTATTATTTTACACACCTATCGACCACACATAATGTAACACCCCTATTACCCACCAAAGGTAAATGAGAATGTTACAAACTCGATTTTCCGATGTAGTGCATCAAACACTTCAATTAAGAAACAATTATTATAAATCCAAAGTTTTGTGATGTACAAACCAAGACTCTGAAGTTACAAGTGACAAATTAACGATGGAATATAAACAAGTCTTATATGAAAACAGTCAAAACCTAAACTAGTATTTTGGCTCGTCATCTCTCGTCTAAATGCCCATACAAGCATCATCCTCATTATCAAATACATGAATGTCTAACTGCTCACCAAATGATCGGAAATATCAAGTGGAACACCGCAAATAGTTTTTACAAGATTTTTCACAAGAGACAAAACACGTCGACCAAAATTGAATAGAGAAATCCCTACGCAACACATAGAAAGCATCGGCGATAAGTCCACATGATCATACAAATACATAACAACATCAATCAAATCCAATATCACCACATGAATCAATCTCGATCTCAATAACAATAAATGGGTGATTGCTACAAATAATAAGGCATCGCGATGCTTGCTACAATCATAAGGCATCATGTGGTTCTCGACCACTCCCCAGACCATTGAACGTGTACGTCCTAAGAGGCTCCAGGTAGCCCTCCCCGTACGACGGCATCACAAAGGATCCGGTTAACCGTACTGGTCAACAACATCAATATTATCACAAACGCATATCATCATCTCATAATGTCGCATCATCAATCAAATACCATCATACATCTTACAATTTACATGGACAATGTCACACATTCTCAAGTTACATCCATTTCACATGTAAACTAAGATTGGATAGAGTAATCTTTACCTTTTCGCAAATCCAACCAAAGCAAGACAACCAAGACTGCCCGTTTACAAAATCGGCACCGATATAATGTAATAGCATATAATGATACGCTATCCTCATTTAATTGTCAAATTACTAACAATTTCCCCAAACCCCCAACTTCTAAGTCAAAATCTCAATCGAAACAACAAAGGGGGAAATACCCAAATTCTAGGTTAAGTCCTCATAAAAATGAATAAAATAAAATTGGAATAAGATTAGATGCTGAGATTTATAAAATGAAAAAAAGACTAGATTAAACTTACCAAGAAAGATTGATTAAAGATGAGAATCCCAAATTAGATATGAGATTCTTCAATTTTAATGATACTACGATGATAGTAATAATTTAATAGGGTTTAGAGTGAGTTTCACACACACACACACACACACACACACACACACACACACACAAATTTATAAATTTCGTGTTTTAAATGTTGATAAAGAAAAAACCATAAATATATAAGCCACGAGTTTTAAATTTCTTGGTATTTCAGCTGGTTGCTTAGTACTCCCGTTATTAAACACCATATTTTCAAGGTTTTTTTTTTCTCGCGCATTTTTTAATGTTAACGTTATTTTCTTACAATTATTTCTTTGTTTTTATAATTATTAATGTCTGTTTAATTTGAAGGACTAATTGCATAAGCAGATTTGATTGTCGTTTTGGTTGCATGAACAGATCAAGCTAAGGCACTTAGAATATCAAGAGTAGTTCCAACATATAATACGATAGAATTAATGAAATTAACTATCTATATTAACATAGACGACATTGGATATTAACTAATGGCATTAGACGATATTGGATGTAAATAGATGACATAAAATCTTACAATAATATAAAAAGGCTTGTTGAGCCTCAATTGAAATGACATGTGTCGCCTCTAAAATTTTTGCCACGTATCACCTCTATAATTAACAAAAATAATAAGAAACCTATATAATTGTTCTGACAACCCTCGCGATAGCGGAAAATAAACATAACAAGCATGCGGTTTAAATAGCGAAAAATACGAGATTTTCGAAACTTTTACATGCCAAAAGAAAGGTACGAGGAATGTCAAGAAAAGTACAAACTAAAGCATAAAGTACTACAAGGATACGTAGTCTCTCAAAACGTAGTCAAGCGTAAAATAGAGTCTAGCGAACTAGCTATAACGTCAAGGGGGAGAATCGATAAGGGCCGACGCCCGCTAGCTCACACCCGAGCCCAAAAGGCAAGAAAGATCCAAGAAAGCAACCTGTTCATTCATGAAACATGAACGCCACAGTCAGTGGAGAGTAACTCTGGGTTCTCCCAGCCATATCACAAGTAAACATACATAAACGGTAATAAGCATGTAGAAGCATACGTTTATATAAGTGAGTCACGTGAACTACAAATATGCATTTAAGAATAAAAAGATATAGGCACATGGAATACCAAACCGTAAGCATCATATTATGAACAGACTCGGGAAATACACCCTTAGGCAACTATACACACACTAGGGATTACATCTCACCGTTAGTGGCATATACTTGATAGGGTAGAGACTCGACATACAGTCCACGCCAAGTCATCCAACGGTCACAAATAATCAACATATAAACATCCATCCAAACATACGAATATGGTAACATAACTCTCACAGTAAATGGCACGCACTAGCATCGTGTACAAAAGCAAGACAAGCCAATTGAAGTTCACTGGATAAGACGTTTCCCTGAACCGTATACGATAAGACGTTTCGTATACTCATGACCTAGACAAACATGTCCACAAGGGAAGACGCTCCCCTGAACCGTGTACAATATGACGTTTCGCACACACAAGACTCTAATCCTCCCGGTAGGACGACGATAATAATACGGTCCTAGTCTAAACCTGGCCAGACTCTCGGGATAAGACGTTTCCCGATTCGAAATGTGGTATGACGTTCCACATCTAAGACTCGATCATACAAAGACGTCGAGTACCCCAAATTCGGCTAAACCACACAAAAGAGGCGGAAAGAGATCTATAGTAAAAAGTCAAGCTAGTACGCTACATGAAATGACACCACCTCGCAAGGATACTTGACGGCCGGGTCAATCAACGCATTGCGTTCACCTCCTAACAACGTCGTCATATCCCCACTAAAACATGCATACAAGCATCAAGGGTACACCCCATCGCTCCGACATTCCAGTCTAACGAGGATAAGGTGTAGCCGGGAAATGAGAGTTCATAGCACTCAATAGATAGTTAAATCAAAGCATAAGGTAGAACCGACTCAAGAGGGAACATATAAAAAACCGTAACAAAACATGTGATATAAGCATGTGAGATATCATATAACTTAAACATGAATATTTAATGCTATTACGTAAGTTTATAAGATAAACAAACCGTACAAACTATTAGATGTGAGGGCATAAGGGAAAGAATTGAGAAAGAACTACAGGGGGTGCCAGCCGGTCAGGGAGACCGGCTGCCGGGTTGATATAGTGTCATGTCACCCTACTTTTATTTCCACCCCTTTTTGCCTCATTTTGCTTGCCTTTAACGCTCCTTAAGAGCATTTCTACGTGTTTTACCTTCTTCTAGCATATTTCTCGCTTTTATCGTGTTTTTGTAGGTAAACCGTCACTTGGGGCGAGTTCTACCTAATTTTGATCGACAAAAGAGAAGGTACATCACACGGAGGGCCCACGACATGTCCTAGGGGACCCCACATACCATTGGAGGCCCTACTTGATGTACCCGTGTCATCCCGAGTCAAGGCGAGCTAAACCGAGAGAAGTTGACAAAGTTATATCAAGGGAACAAGGAGGAAAGACCTTTCACGGGCGTGAAGTGCATCTCACGGTCGTGAGATTACTTCCAAAGAATGATGATTTTTGAGCAAAGCAGCTCGCGGTCGTGAAACACGGCTCATGGTCGTGAAACACGGCTCACGGTCGTGAAACACAGCTCACGGTCGTGAAACATGTTTCACGGTCGTGACTTAGTTGGGAATTCAGAACCTGCTACTGCCACATATCTCACGAGCGTGACTTACATCTCACGGTCGTGAAACCCTTGTCATGGTCGTGAGACACCTTTCACGGCCGTGACTCATTAAACCCACTTAGTCTTTCGAATCCCATCTTTCCTCCATTTTGTAAACCTATAAATAGACCCTCTTATGTAATTAGAGGGCACGAAACCCTAGACTCAAAATTAGTTAGATTAGATTAGATTAGTCCTCCTAATTCGTTTAATCTTTTCTTAATTACTCTTTAATTAGTTTTAGATCTAGTCATGTAATTGGATTTCTTGGTTTTGTACTTGAAGATTGGTGACAAAGTCTTCTCCTTTATTCAAGATTTCCTCTTTTATTGTTCATCTTTTGCCTTAATTAGTTGGTATATCTTCTTAATCCCTTTTCAAATACTTGCTAATCTTGTCATTTCATTACATGTTTTCTTTCCTTCTTATCATTATGTCTTGTCTTAGTTTTATATCTTATTCTTCCATATTCCTCATGTTAGATAGTGAGTAGTGATTAATCTAGGATTAGTAGGGGATAATGGGTTTTAATGAGGGTTAATCTTTGTTTGTTGGGTTGATTTGTTGATTAATTGTCTTTCTTCCCATTTATGCATACCACATGTTTGATGAAATGCTTGCTTGACAAACTTGCATGATTGATATTTATTATACATTTCCGTAAGATCGAAAGCCTCGGGATATGTTAGGATTTGCATATAGTTGGTATATCGACCTTGTGTACGCGAGAGCTAGCTTGGCTCGGCAGATGGGAGAGATTGTAAGACCAAGAGCCTCAATCCACCGCGCCCAAGTTTGACTACCCATTAATAATGAACCCGACTCATTAGAACCCAAATTACCCATTTGAATCCACCGATCCTAGACTTTCCTTTTATTGCTTGTTATTTGATTAACTTATTTTAGTCTTACTTTCCTATTTATTTGCATTTACTCAATGTTCTTAGATTAGTTTCAAATCCACTTCTATATCGTGACACCCCTTGAGCATAGCTAGTCTAGACATTGTATATCGAATACCCACCGTCCCTGTGGACCAACCTTGACTTGCCACCGTGCTTAGTCTTGTTATAAATATCGTTTGACACATCAAAACGACGCGTGTCAAAATGTCGCCCTTGCCGGGGACGGTGCAATGTATTTGATTTTTTTTCTAAACTTTTCTAGTTGTGCATGTTTGCCTTGAGGAACTTTGTTTCTCAAGGTATTTCTAACCCTTTTATTTAGTGTCTTTGTTTGTAGTTTTTTTTTATTTGCATAATTTTCAATGATGACACAAAGCTTTCAACAAGAAGATTATGGGCAAGGTGAAGCTTTTGGATATGACTCCCATGAGTGTAGAGGGTTTGTTGAGCAAGATAACATATTCTCATCCTATATCTCACATAATGAAAGCCCAAGCTACTACCCCGTCTCTCCTTATGAAATCCCCCATGTCCAACCTCCACGACAACAACAATTCCAAACTACTTACAACCACCCACAAAATCAACCACCCTTCTTCCCACAACAAGTTGACAACCATGAACTTGATGAGCAAAGTTTAATATTTCAACTTATGCAAATGAAAGAAGAAGCCCAAACAAGTGACATGCTTCTCAATGAAATTGTAGCCCATGGGAGAATGTTGGCTACTAAATTAGCTCAATTGCAAGCCGACCAAGAGCTTGATGAAGAACAAGAGGAAAATGGCAAGATGGATGACAATGAGACATTTCCTCTTGCTTCTTGCTATGCACCCTCAACAAATGATATGGGAAAGACTTATCCCTCTTGGGGAGGAGTTTTGATAGAGGATGATAGTGACGATGATGATGAGTATATGCTTAATTGTGTAGAATGTGTTTTGACTCCTTCATCTCCTCTTTCTTGTGTGACAATGAGCCTTTCTTCCATTGAGTTTGATGATCCTTGGGCAATGGAGAGTGGTGAAATAAAATATTCGAGTGAAACCTCCCTTTTTGATGATGGCTTTTCAAAGGAAGAGGAGTTAAATGATAATGGAGAAATGGAGGATGGGGTAATAGAAAACTTGAATGAATTTTCCCTCTTTGAAGACTCAATATCTAGTGAGGATGAATGTGAAGCGAATTATGAGCCAACTACTCTTCCTCCCCCTACTTGGGATGTTTATAATGACGATGAGGAAGACACTTCGCCTCACGTTTCTGTTATAACCCATGAAGGGGGTTTGTGTGTCATGGAATCTTGTGAAGGTGAAAGGAGAAATTTTAAGCCCCCAAAAGAGCATGAGTCGTGTTTTGTTCCTTTTATTGACAAAGGTTGTGTCTTGATTGGTTTTAAGCACCACAAAGGCCTAAGTGTCATGGCCAAGTTGGATTGGATATGGGTCTACTTTGTATCGAAATGGACAAAGCCTTACTTGTGCTTGTTCGAAGCTTACGTCCAAGCCTTTGATCGATTATTAAGATGATTAAGTGGCATGGACAATGAAGAATAGTTCCGACAAAATCTGCTACTTGATTGAGTTTGGTGGAGTCCTCACCATAACCGCCGTTTGTATATACTCTTTCACTTACCTTTGCATTACATCTTAGTTCTTTTTATCTCAATTCTCCTTTGAGTCTTAGAGGCTATGCCTCGAATGGTTTGGGGAGGTTAAGATTGTACCTCACTTAGTTGCATATTAGGTGTCGTATTTAGACTTTCTTGTGGTTGGTACCCCCATGAGGGGTCGGTGTCTTAGCCTTTACCGCCACAACGAGACTCCAAAATGACACATTTAGTTTAGCTTGCATTCACGTAGATCATGCATTACTTGTAATACATCATTTTGCATTTAGTATTAACCATATTTATTAGTTCATGCATTTCACATAGTAGTAGTTCATTTGCATAACTAACCTTGTTGTATATTTTGTACCTTTTGATAATATTTCTCAAAAATCAAAAACAAGTTTTTATTTTTCAAAATATTTAAAAAACACAAAAACTTTTTTTTTCCTTTTAGAAAATCATGCAAAAACCCCAAAACATGTCTTTCTTCACTTTCAATAATCTCATTTCATACATTGGGGACAATGTATGTTCCTATGTGGGGGATGAGAAATAATATTTCATTTTAATTTGATTTGAGAATTTAAAAAAAAAAAAATTCCAAAAACATGTCTTTCTTTTGTATATTTTGTATTTTAAAAAAAAAACATTTAAAAATCCAAAAAGATGAAAAGGTTTGAAAAATCCTAAAAATTAGCTTGTATATATCTTAGTTTGTGTATATATTTGCATTGTCTTCTTCTAACCTCCATACATAGGTCCGCTACACATCGCTAAGAAACTTATTGAAGGGATTAAGAAGACCGCTATGGTATGATCGCTCCTATTCCTTCCCTTTCTTTCTTTCTCTACTTCTTATCATTTGAGAAGTTTAGAAAGAGTTTGTTAATGATTGCGGTGTGGATTTTGAGGAATTGGCGGTTCTGTGACTTATGTGTTGTTAGGAGGTTACATTAGATTGTTTGTCACGTAGTTATTAGAGCATTTGCATTAGCTTTGTATATATGTTGCTTAGTACTAGGTCATGGCATTTAGTTGCATCTAGGAAACTTTGCGAAATGCCCAATTTGAAAACTTGACAAGCTTGGATAGGCCTTTGTAGATACTTTCTTTGCTTAGCACTTTGCCTACTAAAATAGATTTTGAAACACCCTTTGATGTGTATTTTTAGTGTGAATTTTGCACCGTTTCCTAGAGCCTAGTCAAGGGCATGCATTTACCATCTTCACCACCCCCATGGCGTGATAATTCCTTGGTTAACGCTTTCCTAGGTGACTCTTGGGGCCGTGTAATTGTCTAATCATCACACTTCATCACATTCTACAAAAAGGAAATCTTTTTCATCACAAATACAAAGAAAACTGAGTTCAAACAAATTGAAAAAGAAAGCTTGAAATTTTGCATTATTTTTACCTTAGTCCTGGCTTAGGGAGTGCATATGGAGACTTCTAGGTTCTTCTAGAGTACCCTCACTACATATGGGGTCGCTCTCAATGTCGCTTCGGCGAGGATTTGCCTATTGTTGGTCTCCGCCGCACACCTTTCGCTAGACTACCTTGCTCTCAAAAGGCACCCAAGTCAAGCTAGAAATCATAACAAAAAGAAAAACGCCAAAATTAAATACAAAAAAATCAAATAAGAACTCAAACATCTCATTTCCTTACATTTTTTATGATTACATTTGTATTACATGGCCAAGGGAGTACGACCCTACCACCCACTTAGGTGGGAGGCGGAATTCCAATCCTCCGGTGTCTTCTAACGCCATGGGGACCTCGCTCTCCATTCCGCCTTACCACCCTTAACAAAACATTCTAGTGAACGTGAACGAGTACACTAATTTTACTCATTGAGGAGGTGATTCATCTCTATATTCTTAGGCTTAGTTCTTTGTAAAACTAGTAACTACATAGGGGTTTGCATGCTTGAATCGTTTCTATTTTAGATAAATCCCGGCACATGGATGAGGCATGTTGCTATTTACTTTTGTTGATGCATTCTTATTTGTTTTGTGTGCTTTATTGATTAGAATGCATCAGGATTTTGGCAAGACCCAACTTGCCTTGCAAGAAGGTATCCTACCTCATGGATACCTTGTTGTGAGTTGAAGGGACGGAGCAAGGCCCGTTAATTGCCTTGTATCGGTTAGTTTTTTTTAGCATAGTTAAATAAGGGTCGTGACTTTGTTCATCCTTACGCGGGACAAGTAAGGGTTTGGTTTGGGGAGATTTGATATATTGTCATTTCAACCTACTTTTCCACCCCTTTTTTGCCTCGTTTTGCTTGCCTTTAACGCTCCCTAAGAGCATTTCTACGTGTTTTACCTTCTAGCATATTTCTCGCTTTTATCGTGTTTTTGTAGGTAAGCCGTCACTTGGGGCGAGTTCTACCTAATTTTTAACGACAAAAGAGAAAATACATGACACGGAGGGCCTAAGGAATGTCCTAGGGGACCCACATACCATTAGAGGCCCTACTTGACGTACCAGAGTCATCTCGAGTCAAGGCGAGCTAAACCGAGAGAAGTTGACAAAGTTATATCAACGTAACAAGGAGGAAAGACCTTTCACGGGCGTGAGATTTCTTCCAAAGAATGATGATATTCGAGCAAACCAGATCGCGGTCGTGAAACACAGCTCGCGGTCGTGAAATACAGCTCGCTGTCATGAAACAGAGCTCACGGTCGTGAAACACAGCTCACGGTCATGAAACATGTTTCACGGTCGTGACTTACTTGGGAATTCTGAACTTGCTACTGCCACTTATCTCATGAGACTGACTTACATCTCACGGTGTTGAAACCCTTGTCACGGTCGTGAGACACCTTTCACGGCCGTGACTCATTCTGCCCACTTAGTCTTTCGAATCCCATCTTTCCTCCATTTTGTAAACCTATAAATAGACCCTCTTGTGTAATTAGAGGGCACGAAACCCTAGACTCAAAATTAGTTAGATTAGATTAGATTAGTCCTCCTAATTTGTTTAATCTTTTTCTCAATTACTCTTTAATTAGTTTTAGATCTAGTCATGTAATTGGACTTATTGGTTTTGTACTTGAAGATTGGTGACAAAGTCTTCTCCTTTATTCAAGATTTCCTCTTTTATTGTTCATCTTTTGCCTTAATTAGTTGGTATATCTTCTTATTAATCCCTTTTCATATACTTGATAATCTTGTCATTTCATTACATGTTTTGTTTCCTTCTTATCATTATGTCTTGTCTTAGTTTTATATCTTATTCTTCCATATTCCTCATGTTAAGTAGTGAGTAGTGATTAATCTAGGATTAGTGGGGGATAATGGGTTTTAATGAGGGTTAATCTTTGTTTGTTGGGTTGATTTGTTGATTAATTGTCTTTCTTACAACTTATGCATACCACATGTTTGATGAAATGCTTGCTTGACAAACTTACATGATTCATATTTATTATACATTTCCGTAAGATTGAAAGCCTTGGAATATGTTAGGATTTGCATATAGTTGGTATATCAACCTTGTGTACGCGAGAGCTAGCTTGACTCGGCATATGGGAGGGATTGTAAGATCGAGAGCCTCAATCCACCGCGCCCAAGTTTGACTACCCATTAACTATGAACCCGACTCACTAGAACCCAAATTACCCATTTGAATCCACCGATCCTAGACTTTCCTTTTATTGCTTGTTATTTGATTAACTTATTTTAGTCCTACTTTCCTATTTATTTGCATTTACTCAATGTTCTTAGATTAGTTTCAAATACACTTCTATATCGTGACACCCCTTGAGCATAGCTAGTCTAGACATTGTATATCGAATACCCACCGTCCATGTGGACCGACCTTGATCGTTTGACACATCAAAACAACGCGTGTCACGGGTACCCGACTGGTACCTCAGCAACATCAAACAACACCAAAAATATACAGGGGATCCTCAGCCGGTGGGTGTGACCGGCTGGCGGCTACCTAGTTGGGGTCACATGCCAAATGAGAAAAAGGAAGAAAATGGGAAAGGGAGAGTTCTAGCCGGTCGGTGGGCTGCCGGGTAGCCGACTGCCGGGTGGCCGGCTGGGACTCACAGACCTATAAAAATCAAACAAATTTACAGGGGGTTCCCAGCCGGTTGGGTTGACCGGCGGCCGGTCGACCGGCTGGGACTCACGCAATACCAACAATCCTCAAAATGACCATTTCACATCAGACGAGTTCTCAGCCGGTCGCCCGGCTGGGACACATATACACGAGATTCAACTTCAACAACAACCAACTCAAGTTCTATGGCTACTCATTTAATCCCAACAACAATTACCAACATCCAACCACATTTAATGTATTATTATCATCAGCAATCATTGGGTAAATCAATTAAACCAAATCAAGGAACATTTAATACCCATCTTATGTCCAAACATGATAAAATAAGCATAATTAACAGCTTGAATGTAACTTAGCATATGATTAATGAAAGATAAGTATAGAAGATGAATTCACACATGAAAGAACAAGAAGCATGTTTCCTCATGAAATTAAGGCAAAGATTGTATCTTTCCTAACTAAAACCACAATTAAAGCGTTAAAATACGTATTGATATCGAGTAACCCTTCACCGTTACCTTTTTGCATTTTCAATCGTCTTCTAGGTCTTCCACCACAAGATAGTATCCTTGTCGGGGTCTTGAAGGTCTCCACCTACACAAGGACACAAAAGATGAATAAAATTCACCCTTGAGAAAGATAGAAAAATTAAAAATGAGCAAGATGGTAAATTTATTACCAAACAAGGTAGAGGAGAATAAGAGAGGAAGATTAAACTGAAAATCAAGAGTTTTGAGTGAGGAATGAGCGAGTTGTGTGAATGTTTGTGATGAAAGGGCTAAGGTTCAACAATGGCGAGAATAGTGTTTTGGTTTGGTGAGGGTGATGATGAATAGTGCTGAGATTTTGTGAGTGGAAAATGAAAAGAATATGGGCCAAATTGGGTGAGTAGAGAACGAAAAAGGCCCAATATGTGACACAAAGCGTATCCTACACGAAATTCCAAGTAGAGTCCGATTATGGACTCGGATTTGCTAGATTAGACACGGAAAGCTAAGTTCTATTCTAAATCTAAAATTAAGCTAACTAATATTAATATAATATTATTAAATTACGACGGCTAAGATTACGGGTGTTACAATCCCCACCTTTTAAAAAGTTTCGCCCTCAAAACTTGAGCGAAAGAAAGATACCTTAATCGAATAGTCTTGGATACTTAGCACGCATGGTAGCTTCCGATTCCCACGTCTCTTCCTCAACATTACCACATCTCCACAAGACCTTCACTAATGGCACTACCTTGCTTCTCAACTTTTTGTCCTTGCGATCTAGAATGCGGATTGGCTTCTCTTCAAAGGACAGATTCGGTTCGAGGTCGGTAATTTTGGCTTGGAGAACATGGCTCGGGTCACTAATGTACTTCCTCAATTGAGAAACATGGAAGACAATATGAACTTTGCCCAAATTTGGGGGCAAGTCCAACTTGTACGCTACGACACCAATTCTTTTCACAATGTCAAAGGGTCCAATGTATTTCGGGATCAATTTACCCTTTACACCAAACCTCTTAACACCCTTCATCCGAGATACCTTCAAGAACACTTTATCTCCAACTTCAAATTCCAACGGTCTTCTTCGGACATCGGCATATGATTTTTGTCGGTCTTGAGCAGCTTTCATCCTATCACGGATGACCTTCACATGATCAATGGTCTCAACAAGGACATCGGGGCCTAAATCACGAACATCACTCAGCTGATTCCAACAAATAGGGCTTCAACACTTCCTTCCATAGAGAGCTTCGTA
Organism: Heliosperma pusillum; assembly: GCA_022085475.1. Taxonomy (NCBI): domain Eukaryota; kingdom Viridiplantae; phylum Streptophyta; class Magnoliopsida; order Caryophyllales; family Caryophyllaceae; genus Heliosperma; species Heliosperma pusillum. The sequence continues at coordinate 34,109 of JAIUZE010002529.1, read as the reverse complement.
AGGAGCCATCTTGATCTAGGCATGGTTGCTATTGTTTTAAGAAAACTCCACCAAAGGTAAAGTCTTTTCCCAACTAGATTGGAAGTCGAGGGCACAAGCTCTAAGTAAATCTTCTAACGTCTAGATAGTCCTCTCGGTCTGACCATCGGTAGCGGCATGGAAAGCGGTAATCATCAACAACTTACTACCCATGGCTTCTTGTAAGGCCTTCAAAAATCTCGAACAAAACCTCGGGTCTCGGTCGGATATGATCTCCTTGGGAACACCATGATATCTGACGATCTCATCAACATAGGCTTTGGCTAGTCGATCTAAGCTCCAAGTCTCCTTGATCGGGATGAATCTGGCACTCTTGGTCAAGTGGCCAACAATAACCCATACGACATATTTACTTCCAACGGTTCTTGGCAAAGCCATGATGAAATCCATAGAAATAGATTCCCACTTCCAAAGTGGAATATCTAAAGGTTGTAGCAATCCACCGGGCCTCTTGTGTTCGATCTTCACTTGCTGGCACGTAAGGCATCTTCCAACATAGGACACAACAACACCTTTCAAATTCGGCCACCAAAATTGTAGCTTCAAGTCTTTGTACATCTTGTCACCTCCGGGGTGGATATAGTAGGGGAAAGGTGAGCTTCATCAAGAATTCGCTTCCTCAAGTCAAGAGAATTAGGCACGAACAATCGGTCATGGTGGCGAAGAACACCTTTGTCATCAATCTTGAAGTCTGAAGCTTGGCTTGAATGGATTTGTAGGTAGCATCATCAACTTGGCTTTCGCGGATCTCGCGGAGAAGAACGGGTTCGGCAACCATGACACCAACATAATCAAAATCCTTGCTCCATGAACTCCAACTTCAACTTTCGAAACTCGGCACAAAGATCATTGGGTAGCACCCACATAGCATTCAAGACATGAGAATATTTCCTACTAAGAGCATCGGCAACAACATTGGCCTTCCCTTCATGGTATAACAATTCAAAATCATAGTCATTCACCAATTTCAACCATCTTCTTTGTCTCATTTTCAACTCCTTTTGAGTAAATATGTAATTCAAACTCTTGTGATCGGTGTAAATGCGACAATGAACACCAATAAGATAGTGCATCCACACCTTCAAGGTATGGACAACGGCGACTAATTCCAGATCATGAGTAGGGTAGTTCACTTCATGAACTCTCAACTGTGTTGAGGCACAAGCAACCACTTTAAGCTAACTAATATTAATATTAATATAATATGTGACACAAAGCGTATCCCACACGTAATTCCAAGTAGAGTCCGATTATAGACTAGGATTTTCTAGATAAGACACGGAAAGCTAAGTTCTATTCTTAATCCAAAATTAAGCTAACTAATATTAATATAATATTATTAAATTACGACGGCTAAGATTACGGGTGTTACAATTGTTGTACTTACATTTTCTCTTGACTTTTTGTATACCTTGACACAATAAAAAAAAACTAAATTTCAAACTAAATATTTAATTGGGTTATTTAATGAGATTACTCCAAACAATAGGAGTGGTACTCAAAGTAGTCCAAACTATATTTTAACTACCACTACATTCAACTATTACACCCACCTTCTTACAACAGAATTGCTCATTAATTGAGCTGTAGGAGTAGGTAAAAACAAGTGTGGAGCCCACCTTCTTCCTTCCTCCTTAACAAAATTGCTACTAATTTTCTGGGTTGATCTTCCCATTTTATTTTTCAGTTTCTCCCCCTCTATCCTTCTTCATTATCTATTCTCCTCTTTATAATTGAGTTTTCTTTTGGATTAATCTCACCCTTTTAATTATGTTTTCTAAATGTTTATTAAATTTTCTGGATTTTCTTTGGAGGTATACATTTGATTCCGATTTAATTGGGTTTTTGTGTTGATAATCAAGATACTGTTGTTCTGGACTTTTTTTGTATTCTTTTGATTTTGATTTCTGAGTTTTGTGCGGGTGATTTTCTGGGTTGTGTTGGGTGAAAAAGTGATAAAGAAAGAAGAATGGGCGATGAAGGGATACAAGATTGGGAAGATTAACCCAGAAAATCATTAGCATTGCAATTTTAGACGGTTGAAAGTTTTATTTAAGCATTGCAAATCAGTAGCCTTTAGTTCCTAAACTTGACGTTCCAAAAGAACATTAAATTGCAAAACCCACATCAAAATAACCCATCTGGGAATCTAAAAAATGACTTTGGTTCAACATTTTTAATTTGATTTAATTTTCCTCCATTTACCCTTTAGTTGATTGAGAGGTGTGATTAAGTAGCATTGCTCCTATTCTTTCAATGCTTGATGGAGGAAATCACAGCAATTTATAATGATGATAAGTTGAGATCAACAAATTTATACCCTTGATTTCAGTAGCAACAATGAAAAAAAAAGACAGGTAAGAACAAACAGTAGAAAAATTAAAGTTTGGGGGAAATTGCATAATTAAATGATATGCATAAGTCTGGGATTGATAAATAAACCTTGTGAGTGAAAAACATTGTGAATTTATGAATTAATAAGGTTGGCTTTGCTTAGTCACCCAACAATGAGAAAAAAAGGGGCTTTAATGTCGTTTCTGATAATAAGGACGGTTTAATGTGGTTCGGAGGAAGAAACAAGTACAAAAAAAACCGGCTAAACAAGTAGCCTGTCTACAAGTTCTATTAGAAGGGAATGAATGTAATAGTTGAGTATAATGCGAGTTAAATGGTAGTTTGGAGTAATTTGAGAAGGACGCTAATAGTTTGGAGTATTTTCATTAAATAACCCTATTTAATTGATGCCCATTATTACATCTTCATCATTTTGACTACTTTATTTATTTACTAATTTTTGTTATCACTCCATTATTATTTCTTTGCAATTAAACAATTTTTTCAATTCCCTTATACCTAACTTATTTTACAACACCTTATTTGTAACTCATTTTTAATATTTATCAATGCATTCCAAATTCAAAGTTTTTTTCTAACCTTGGATGATAACTTATGTCCCATGCCAACAATTGACAAGTAAGTAGTGTATTTACAATTTGTTTTAGTTATTTTCCATTGCAGTCATCATCTTATTCTCTCATTTTTGTATTTATAATGGTTATTTGTTTTGTTTTGGTATGATAATAAAAATCTATTTGGACTATTTGATTTCCATTTTAGAAGGACAACATACACTTCCACATCCACTTGTAAAGAATGGTAAGTGACGACTACAATATTTTTTCTTACTGATCGGGTTGTCGCGTACCCTAATCAAAGATAAATAACCCAGACTAGGCTAACAACAAATTAATGTAATTAGGGAAGTAAGGGGTCGATCTCGGGGAGACGGGAGATACTTGTGAATAGTTGTGGTTAGAACTCTACCTTGGACGATTGGCAAATGTTTGTCACTAATTACTAAATAATAACAATGCAATAAAGAAAAGAATCTAGGGAAGTAGGTTCACACATGTAGATTAACATATTGATGAAATTGGATTTAGGATATGCAAATAATTCATTGTGAGTTCGTAAGAATGATGTGTTCATTACAATCATAGATCAGATGGTCTAGCAGGCTTTTTATGCCATTTACTAGGTCTTAATCTACCATGTCATGCTTTGTCTATTCAATTCTCGTATGTCTACCTTGGAAAAGAATTCCATACTAGTCAAATGATTTTGGCCAAAAATCGATAACTATCGTTACAATCCAAACCTGCATAGACACAACGTTTTAAAGGCACAATTTCTTTTATCCAATTATCATCTTTTAATTAATCTAACATGGCTATCCTACACCCTAGAAGGGTGACTACTTATGCATGATTAACAATGAAAAGGAAACTAAAATTATAAAACTAAGAATGATAAACATGATAAAGGAAATACTAAAAGAAAATGAAACTATAATGTAGAGACGAGAATAAAGATTACCGAAAAAGGATGAGCAAAGATTGAAATGGAATAAGAACTTGAATAGGAAATGCAAACCCGGAAACTTGAATTCCAATTACAACTAGAACAACTACAATTGAAGAAAACTTAGAACTAGACTAAACTAAACTAGAGAAAACTAAAACTAAACTAAACTAAGAAAGAAGAAGAACTAAACTAAAGAGAAATATAAGAAGAGAAGAGATGTTGTTTGAAGGGATGATTTGATATGAGGGGCTAGAGCATCTATTTATAGTATTAGGGTTTCGAGGAGAAGAGGTCGGGCATTAAACACATAGGTCAAAAATAGGAAGTTGTAGCCGTCATGCTCGAAGCAGCACACATACCCGATCGGGTACACCTGTTACACCCTCGAATTTGCGGAAAGATAAACAAGTAATTTAAATAAATAAAAGATGAGAATACGTTTTTAATAGGTTCACTTTAGTGAAAATCGGTAAATTTTAAAACCGGAACCTACCATTAAATATATTCATCATAACAAAGGTGTCTTAAAGAAAAAGGTTCATAACAAAAAGGAAATAATATTATACATAAGAAGTATCTAAAACGGGAGACATATCTCCCTAATAAATACGGAAATAAAAGAGTGTATTAAATAATACAATCCTAAGAACCGAATATAGGTCCAAGGTAATACTTCACTCACTATTTCGTCGATGTACCCAAGCATGCATCACAAACTGTCAACCGCATTAAATGTAAACACAGAAGCCACAGTCAGTGGGGAGTAACTCCGAGTTCTCCCAGCCACGAAATGTCGAGTTTAATAAAACATGAATAACATAAAAGAGATGTATATGGAAAATACAAAGCCTTAACATATACGATATGCTTTTCATGTTATGAAACTAATAACTAACATATAACCTAGCATATGAAGACTAAGCTACTCATGCAAGCTATCATGTGAATCAGTTAACAACCGGTAATCCAAACTCTATCAACCGTAGCCGGCTTGCATCTCACCTTCTAAGATTCATAGAATCATCAAACATGAAAGACCAATACGTCTAGAAACAGGCATAATTTCTTAGTACAGTCAATAGTCGACTTCTGTAACTCGAGGCTATACCACAAGGTAGGATAAACATCCTAGTCCTAGACTGCGCAGACCTAGCGACAACAGCTAACCCATTCCCTGTCTCATGACCAAAAGTACATGAGAATCTCTACTAGGAGACCCCTAAGCAGAGTTGGCTAGTACTTAAGCTGGCTCCATTCCCAAAGTGGAAGCAATTAGGCAGGCAGCCATGCCCCAGCTTGGATATAAACCCACCAAGCCGGGAACACAAAAGCTATCAAGCTGTGAACTATATACTCGTTAAAGATAGTAAGGCCTATCAATGTCATGGTCCAAGGTACTCATTTAGAATTAGAATGGTCAACACGCCATATAATCATAATTCTCTATGGGTACTTAGTCAACACGACATATATCATACAATTAAACAGTCACGGGAAAAAACTTCCTATCATGTGACTAATTGCATATAAATCACATTCAAATATCATATCGCCTCATATCTACTAAGGCTCATTTATTCATTCATTAAATAAAACTTTACCTGTAGACAAATCCCCGACCCGAGTCCTGCGACGGGTCATCAGTCAAAACGGGGCTGACTAGATCATAGTTTGACCAAACCCATTTGGTCAAACCGGCTAGTAACAGAGTCTTAGCCATTTAGGCTTGAACATAAGAACATCATATTCATTTCATGCTATTTTATTCTAATTTCTAACATGTGAATTATTAATTCTTACGAAACCCGCTTGACTTAAAGGATATCAAATTACACTACAATCTCATGCTATAATTTTCTAACATGTGAGAAATAATAATATTATGAAAACCGTTTAATTAAATAATTTACTTATTAAAATTTCCCACTTGCTAAATATTACAAAACATGATATAATAATAACACTAAACTCAAAAAACCGTCACAAGCCCAAAGGAGGCTCACGGGTCAACCAAGACCGGACCGGGCCGAGACTGAACCGGGTCTGAACCGGGCCCACGGGCTGGTTTGGGCCTGTTTTGGTCAACATTTCTAAAATCGTTTCTTAATATTTCCCGCATGCATAACATATTTAAAACCCGTCAAAACAACAACAAAACAATCAAGTATCGACACAAGCCCAAAGGGCCAAATAACGGGCCAACCTAGACCGGATCTGCCGGGCCTGGACCGGGCCTGAACCGGCCTGAACCGGGCCTGAACCGGGTCTGTTTCTCGGCCACCAAAACAGCCACAACTCACGGCCACCACCAACAACAACCCCAAATTTATTTCTAACATGTTTTAATTAACAACCATCCATTTTAACAACCAATTCAACCATCATTCATACTAAAATTATGATTATGAAAAAATCATCCAACATGTCAAAAACAATAAATATGTTATAAACTCATAAAACTTAATCATAATAACAACCTAGCATGTTACTACTTAAAACCGTAAATACAAAAACAACAACAAAAACATATGTGACATTAATTCGTCGAGTAACTCGGTAATCGTTACCTTAGCTAGCATTAAACCAAATAGCACCAAAATAAGACCTAAAAACCCGTCTACTAATCTTCTTCTAAAATATACGAGTCACCAAACTCGTCTTCATAATCTTCTCCTATAAGAAATGACAAAAATAACATTATTAGTATTAAAACTTAATTTCAACAATTAAAGTGTTGAAAACGATTTTGTCGGAATTGAAAATGAAACGTACTCGGAGAAGAAGAGCGGAGAGGAGACTCTAGAAATATAATTTAGAACGGATTTGGCCAAGTAACGAAGGTTTTATGACGATTTTGCTCAAGAACGATCAAGAACACCAAGAACAATTGTGATTATATTAAAGAAGGTATTAAGTAGATATTAAGTTGATTTAATGTAAAATAAAAAGATAAGTAGTGAGTAAGAGGGGAGTTGGGCCGTGTAATATAGAGGTTTAACGGGAGTCGGGTTTTGAACTTGTTGTTACGGAATTGACTCGGGTTTTATAAATATATTATGGTAAATATCTAGATATTATTAGATATTATGTTAGTTTAATCAAATAACTAGATATTATTAGATATTATGTTAGTTTAATCAAAAGAAAGGAAAATATCTAATCCTAAGAGACAAGAGGGAAGAGGCGTGTGGAAGAGAAGAAATCGGGTCCGGGTTTAAGCGATTTGTTGCGTAATTTAAGCTGACAGATTGATAAAGTTACAAATATCTTAGATATTTGTATTAGTTTAATCAAGTTTAATCAAAAGATCTAAAATGAGGGAAAAAGGTGATTTGGGCGTGTGGCACATGTAGGTGTCGGGTTTTGGGTTTGTTTCGGGACTTAAGTTGACTCGGGAATAGTTAAATGAAGTTCGGGTTTAAACCGTATAACCTACTCTTTAATTCCAAATAAATTCAAAATAATTATATTAAATTATCATAAATTCAAATAAATCGTAATAAATTAAAATAAAATAAAATTTATTACTTTTCAAATATAATTTCGGTCTTTCAAATTACGGGTTGTTACAACACCACTTACCCGATCGGGTAAGTTGTATTCCAGATCCTTTGACTGTCGTTTCATCTTCCTTTGCTTTGACTTGACTTCCAACATCCCCCTTGACTTCTACAATTGGGTTTGTTGATAGGGTTTGATGTAAAGCGATGAATTCTTCCGCCTAAATGATTGATCTTCCGACAACTACGAAACTGTCTTTACTTCTTCTCTCTTTCGAATTAGTGAACCTTCTTGAAATGCCTTTGATATGATCGAGCTTGCTTCTTCGAATCGTCGGGTTCTAGGCAAATGCTCGGGAATATAGAAAAAGGGCGTAGAAACATCACTTTCCCTACAAAACACGTTAGAACATAGGAATTTGCCTAGAAGACGATATTAGCTCATAAAGTGGCTTAACAAAGCACAAATGACATACAAAACCGAGCTAAATTGGGGGTTAAAACCATACAAATATTCACTTATCAAACTCCCCCAAGCTAAACATTTGCTTGTCCTCAAGCAAACATAACAAACAATACCAGGACAAGGGTTGCAAGCATTGTCTACTACACCATCAAGAAACAAATCTCAACATAAAGCTTTGGAAACATAATGAATCATAACCCAAAAACAACGTGGGCAAGAATGATACATAAACATAGCGGAGATTTACATAACGGCGTAGCACAAAGAATTCCACTATAGAATTTCGGCTCTTGCATGATCTTTTGACAAATGGACTCTCACGGTACACTCGAACACTCATTGTATATGTAAAAGGTGATTTCTTTATGTGTAAATGTTTGAGACACTCGCCTATCTACGACTTATGAAAATGTGTCCGCAATCTAATATGGTAAACAATTCAAAACACAAGTCAAAGATCACAATGCACATAGAAAAGAAACCGAAAAATAAGAAGAAGGCTTTCGTAAATGGGTGAAAGGTGGACAAATAGTTATGGTCATGTGAAGGTTAGAATGAGATAGCAACTGACCAATGATAAATGGACACTCAATCCAAACTTTCGGTTAATTCCCACAAAACGAATAAACGAAGCCAGACTGAACAAGTGGCTTATTACACACGAAACACAAGGGTAAACTCCTTCTGAATATTGACTTGACATTTTGAGGAGATACTCGCAACTTCTTCTAATTTTTTATTTCTTTTTCTTTTCTTTTTCAATTTTCCGATTTTTTCATTTTTTCTATTTCTTTCTTTTCTTTTCTTTTGAACATCACTTCTTGAATATTTTTCGTTCTCCAAATTCACTTTGTCATTAAGGAACAAAATCTTCTCAAAAGAGCACCCATACACCATAGTCTAGCTACTAGCTCAAAAGGTAGGCAGTTTTTATATGTAGCTATTATTTTGTGAAGCATTTGTATGAAGGGGCTAATTTTGAGGTGTAATTCAAAGTGAAAAAGGCTTCAAATCTTAGTGAATCATGAATGCAATGCTTATAGAAATGAAATGAGAACCATACTTATGCGTTTTGACATGACACACATCACAAGGAGAACTACACACACCTAGATGAGACTGGTTATAGATGTACCAGTCTAAGGAGGTTCTACCTTACAATATATGTAACTTGCCAAATGTCAAGATCAAGCGTACTCATCTATAGATTCATTCCATCCCTACTGTGTACAAGACTTCCCCATGTATGCACAATTCAATAAATATTGAACCATTATCTTTTGAAAGCTCTAAGTTTGGGAAATGTAACATGATGGTATAGTAAACAAACAAGCAAAGCACGAAAAGCATTCAATTATGTTCAGAAATTTTTAAATTTTCTCAAAAATCTTCTTTTTCTTTTATTCAAAATTGGAAAAATGATAAACTAAAATGCAAAATGGGAAAATGCAATCCCTCCCCCAAGCTAAACATCACATTGTCCTCAATGTGAGCACAAAGACAAAATATGCAATGAGATGCTTAATGGGGAAAAGGAAAAATGAAAGAAGAGTGAAGCTTACTAGTCAGTGCGGACACCCCCAAGCTAGTCTTTTGGACTTGACAAGGAAGGTCTTTATAGATTTTCTTCAAATACTCTTTCATCTGCAAAATAAATCCTAACAACGAAAAAGGGAATACAAAAATAAAAATGCAAAAAGAAAAGGAACACGGGTTGCCTCCCGAGAAGCGCTGGTTTAACGTCTCGCTAGACTCTTTATTAATGAAAATCATTCTTTGTGCCTTAAAAAGCATGTCAATGCCCTTAGAAGTCGATCATATACCTGCGCATGGGCTATACAAAAACATATGTAAGCAATTGACAAGATACAGGCATGAAATATTGAAGGTAAGAATTGATATATCTTATCATTGTGCGCATGAAAAACTTCATAGATGACCACTGAACTGCTCCACTCGTCAGTGAGAGATGGAGTGAAATGTTTAAGATCATGGAACAAACAATTAGTTCCCAAAATATCATTAGTGGACTCTAATTGGGGGTAGGGTGAATCAAAGGATTTGGAATCAAAAATGGGTGGTTGATCCCACTTAATTTCAAGGCTAGGTTCACAAAACCCAGTATCATTTTCAAATAAATCTGGAATATCCTTAGCGAAAGGATTTTCAAAGAAATCTGATGACTCGATCGACAACTCTCCATTGGAGTCGCAAATGGACTTAACAACATCCTTGTCTAAAGTCTCGACTACCATATGGTCAATATCAATAATGGGGGTCTCAAAATTGTCAAATGGAATGACACTAGAGTGACTTTCAATAGAAAAAGTTGGACCATCATCATCGTCATCTATTAATTCATATGATTGGGGAGAATTAGACTCACATGAGGGGGCTGAAAAAGCATAAGGAAAATTGATTGGCTTACATTTTTTAAACGTGGGTTCTTCCTTTTGCCCTTTGAGTATTTGAAGTTGAGCCCTGATTTCATTGATTTGCTCTTGGATTCTCAACCGCCGGTGCGTTTCATCCAGAGATTGGGATGCCACAAAGTCCAAGAAAATCCAAAGTTCCTTTCCTCTCTTCTGATAAAAACTTCCAGCACTCAATTGCATAGCCAGGCTACGACACTTAATGAGCATTCCATGAATCACGATATTCCTCATATAGGTCTCATCAAGGGTATACCCAAGAGAGATAATATGGTTAGAATAACTATAAAATCGGTCGAGTTATTCATGGAAAGGCTCATTCTCACATTGTGGAGGTTAGAAATAGATAGTCATTGAGAGAAAATAAAGCAAACCCTTTGAAAGAAAATATTCCTATTACCTGAAAAGAGTCACTACACTACAAGGAAAAGGTGAGAAAAATCGCAAGGAACAAGTGTTCCTCGAGACAAAATAAAAAAAGAAAAAGACAAGGTAAAACTCTACTAATCACAAATAAACAAAACCGTACTCCCCGGCAACGGCGCCAAAATTTGATCGGGTTGTCGCGTACCCTAATCAAAGATAAATAACCCTTGGCTAGGCTAACAACAAATAAATGCAGTTAGGGAAGTAAGGGGTCGATCTCGAGGAGACGGGAGATACCTGTGAAAAGATATGATTAGAATTTCAACTTGTATGATTGTCACAATGGTTATTACTAATGCTAGAAAACTAAAACAATAATTAATGACTCAATATAGAAAAGGATCTAGGGAAGTAGGTTCAGACATGTAGATTAACATATTGATGAAATTGGATTTAGGATATGCAAATAATTCATTGTGAGTTCGTAAGAATGATGTGTTCATTACAATCATAGATCAGATGGTCTAGCAGGCTTGTAGGCGATTTACTAGGTCTTAATCTACCATGTCATGCTTTGTCTATTCAATTCTCGTATGTCTACCTAGGAAAAGAATTCCATACTAGTCAATGATTATGGCCAAAAATCGTCAACTATCATTACAATCCAAACATGCATAGACACAATATTTTAAAGGCACAATTTCTTTATCCAATTATCGTCTTTTAATCAATCTAACATGGCTACCCTACACCCTAGAAAGGTGACTACTTATGCATGATTAACAATGAAAGGGAAACTAAGATTATAAAACGAAGAATGATAAACATGATAAAGGAAATACTAAAAGAAAATGAAACTATAATGTAAAGACGAGAACAAGGATTACCGAAAAAGGATGAGCAAAGATTGAAATGGAATAAGAACTTGAATAGGAAATGCAAACCCGGAAACTTGAATTCCAATTACAACTAGAACAACTACAATTGAAGAAAACTTAGAACTAGACTAAACTAAACTAGAGAAAACTAAAACTAAACTAAACTAAGAAAGAAAAAGAACTAAACTAAAGAGAAATGTAAGAAGAGAAGAGATGTTGTGTGAAGAGATGATTTGATATGAGGGGCTAAAGCATCTATTTATAGCATTAGGGTTTCGAGGAGAAGAGGTCGGGCATTAAATACATAGGACAAATTTAGGAAGAAGGAGCCGCAATACTCAGAACAGCACACATCCCCGATCGGGTACACACTTACCCGATCGGGTAAGTTGACATCTAGAAGCTCTTGACTAACGTTTCATCTTCCTTTGCTTTGACTTGACTTCCAACATCCCCCTTGACCTCTTGAGTCGGGTTTGTTGATAGGGTTTGATGTAAAGCGATGATTTCTTTCCGCCTAATTGATTGATCTTCCGACAACTACGAAACTGTCTATGCTTCTTCTCTTTTTCGAATTAGTGAACCTTCTTGAAATGCCTTTCACTTGGTCAAGCTTTCTTCCTCAAATCGTCGGGTTCTAGGCAAATGCTCGGGAATATAGAAAAAGGGCGTAGAAACGTCACTTTCCCTACAAAACAGGTTAGAACATAGGAATTCGCCTAGAAGACGATATTAGCTCATAAAGTGGCTTAACAAAGCACAAATGACATACAAAACCGAGCTAAATTGGGGGTTAAAACCATACAAACATTCACTTATCAAGTAGTTACAAAAAAGGTGATATTCAATTAACTACTGAAAAAAATCAACAAACTAATGCAAACTTAAATCCAAGTTAGTTGAGATGTTTTCACATTCTATAGAAAATAAAGTTATCTACATACATTTGCACACAATAAATCCAAAAATGAAACATTTATGCTACTCTATGTTAAAATTCAAAAGCGACCTTACCGAATAATTTATTGATCGTTGTATCTTCATCAGAATCATACAGAGTAATATATATTAACCTACACATAAAATATATAAGACTTGTTAGAAAATTATTAGTGAATAATTTGATTCAAAGCAAAAACAACGTATTTGTAGACTAATGCTACAATAAGATTTAAAAATAATATAAACCGCAAGATTCAAATAAATAAACACAACAAAAGTAAGAAACATAAATAAAAACAATATAACGTGAAGCGGTGATTATTAATTTTTGAATGAAAATACATGTATATATATATAAACATATTAACATAATAGCACAAATTCTTATTTAAGACGGAGGTATCCGTCTTAAGCTTAAGACGGATACCATATTCTCTCACAAAATATCCATCAAGGATGAGTGGAGAGCACATGGGGAGTGCCCACCTTGTCCCCTCTACCCATTTCCTCTCACAAAATACCCGTTGCAAGATCCGACCCGTCTTAAGCAAGACCTACTGATAGTGTTTGTTTAGGTTTCTATACATTAATTTTATTCAATCTAACTTTCATGGTAGAATTTTATAATCTTCAGATTTAATTATATTATTAGGTGTTGTAGTGTATCACCATTTTTGTGAGAACATGGAAATATTGAATAGTTGTATATCACATTCCGTATTTTATAGGTTCTAGGATACATCCAATTTTTTATATGCTAATTTTGCGTACAATGGAAATACATGAATATATTTATATGGGTAGTTTGTATAATTTGGAATGTTGAAGTGTTTTCGAAAAGTTGGAGACTCTGTAATCGCTCGAAAAAAGCTTCCTTTAATAAGATAGATAAATATTGATTTACCACCACAAGCATGATTAACTTCCGGCCAAATAATAGCCTTCTTTTGGGCCGACCATTATCCGCATGAAACTCAATCACACACCGTAGTCGTACTATTCTAAATTGTTCAACTTACACAATAAAGGTTACTTTGACAACTTATTGCATCAATCAAACAACCCAAAATAATAGACCTATTTATTTTAAATCTGTATAGCCAATTATTAAATCTGATAATTTGTCTAAGTTTAATAAGATGGGTAATTTAGACAATGAAATTTCACTAGCATAAAAAAGGAATAATGTAAATTTCGGAAAGAACCAAAACATTGGATTGCTAATGAAAAACGATTGACAAACATCAGAACGAGTAGCATACAACAGTAAACCACACTTTCTGATTGGATTTATAGCAGCCTGAACATGTCTTGTCAAAGTCAAATCCCAACCCCAACAATTAAAACAAAGAACGACGTGTTCGGCTATAAATCCCAAGCTCAACAATTATAACACAATTCAGCCACTTTATAAAAAGTGTGTGGAAACAATGATGAACAAAGAAGGTGTATGTCGACCACTATCAAGCATTAATTTAAGTACTGATACATAATACTTCCTCCATTCAACCCCACTCAACCAAAAAAAATTTCAAATTTGCCGAGACGAGTTTTGCACGGTAAATATCGTTAGCTACGTGTTTGCAAAAATTATAAAAGTTAGATATTAATAATGTACTCGTAAAGACGAATCAAACAAGATCACACATGAATATATTTTTTACTTATATATTGAGAGAAAATTGCAATTATATGATCGCTTGTAAATAATGTACAAAAAAGAAAGTGGTAGAGTGAGTTACATGATACATGATACATGAGTAATAATACATCAGTAATGACGTGTTCGGCTACAAATCAAAAACCATAATTATATAACACATTGTCCATAGATTCACGTGAGCGAAGAATCAATTAACATAATTGCCGAACCGCGCACAATATCAATACCAAACAGTCCAAAATAAATCGTCCTAAAAAATTTAATATAAAGGAGGCTCTGATACCACTTGTTAGATTTAATCCTTATAAGGCCATAACTTCATACTAAATTAATTGGTATACCGGAATAACGGATGTAAAGTATTAAACAGTTTTGATAATTATATTGATAAAGAATTCTGATTACAAAGTATACATTTTATACTAGATATAAGCTAACTAAAGGCTAGAGATAAGCTAACTAAAGGCTACAAACTAGGAGAATAATATTCACATCTTTACCTATTAAAAAGTGAGAAACCCCTTAGAAACTGTTCCCACAATAGTGTCACACATGCCTCTCACATGACCCTCTCTATTACTAACCCTCATTTACTGCTAACCATAATTCACCTCCTTTTACCCAATTTCCCTCTACAACACTCATTTTTCCTGTCATGGTTTGGTCCTGCCCATTCCTTTTCAGTTACAACAATTCCCCCCTCCTCTAATTTTGCTCTTACCTATTCGGCTATTCCCCTATCAATTGCAATCCAACAATTTCTAATTTTTGTAGTTTAAGATTCCTATTTTGGTCTTCGGTCTTAACAGGAAAAAAGAGATTGGCTGATCTTGAGACGGATGAACGGTTCTCCAAGCTGGTTTGTGTTCTTCAAATTTCTGTATATGTATTCTTTAATGGTGTGAACAATTTTCTGTATTCTTTAATGACCATGTTTATATTTGGGGGTCATTCTATGGGTTTTCTTTTATGGTGTATGTTGATGATTATGAAATACGGAGTAATATATTACTTGATTTTTACCTTGTTATGTCATCAACAATTATTACCTTTGCTATTTTTTTAGTTAAACGTCAATCTAACCGCTAAAGATTGGATTGTCATGAGACTTTTATACATGAACCTGGCTTTATTTTTCAATGTTTTGTCCCTAATCTCCCCGTTATCATCACAGTGTTTACATGTGAATCATATAGAATATAATTAGGTCGTTGTTATGATCCTAATTCCTAAGTTATACTCCGATTTGTCTGGTGAAATCCTTTTATTTTATGCATATCAATTGGTTTCTCTGAAGACAGATTTACATGTCTTAAGAGTAAAGCGGATCAATAATTCACCACTTGGCTAGATAAGACAATTATTTTACTAATTTGTATAAACTTTTCTTTTGTTTTATCTATTATATTTGACCCATGTGTTAAGATTAAGATGGATATATCCGTCTTAAAAGAGAATGTCTTACTCTTTGTGTTAAGAATTTGTCACCTTACAGACCATTGGAAGTTGTAACTTCACAGGAAGCTATGAACGAGGGATCTTTAGAAAGGCATAATTACCTTTTTTGCTATAATAGCCACCCTTTGAAGACTGAGGAATGGGGTCCAGAACTTCTCGAACCTCTAAAAGATCCCGCTCAATAAGAAACTCGACCAAAGAAGTCCCCCACAGAAAGGTGTTTAACTCACTTATGTTATAATAGCCACCCTTTTTTGCTATAATATGTTGTTACTCAAATCCGGATATATTATTGTCTCTGTCCGAAAGAAGAGGGATTCAAGCCCTTAGTCGGATGTGTGATAGTGTAAGTTATCGACATCTTTGGTGGTTAATCTCCATCTTAGTTTAGTCAGCCAAGCTCAACTCTAATATTAATACCTTACATAATGCAATTTCATGTCTACACAACTACTCCTGATATAGTATCACTATGCATTTATGCCCCTGTAGTATAGATGAAATTTGACATCGCAAATTGCAACTGTTTTTGGTCTTTAGGAATAATAGAGACTGTGCCATTGTATTTAAGAAAGTTATGCGCCATGTAATAAATAAGTTCACAGTCTATTTCAATACACCTTAGTTTTTTGATGTTTTTGGTGGGTGATTACGCAATGGGTTAGTTGGTCGTTTTCGGGGCATGCATATTAGGATTTGTGTTTGAATGCTTTTGGGTTCTTTTTGAGTCCGGATCGGATCAACTTAAAGGGACTTTACTATGGATTCTTTTTTTTATCCTCTCGAAAGGTTTGGATCAGTTTTGTCAAGTCTACCATCATGTTTACTTGTGATCTCTCTTACATTTTGTTTTCCTTGATAAACAAATTGTACTTGAACTTTCATGTGACAGGTTGTTAACCCATGCACCATAGAAAGAAGGTTGACAAGATACTTTTACTCGAAGTAATAAGAGAAAATAAATAGGACTAAAGCGCTTCAGCAATTCACTCGTACGAGTGACTCTAAGGTAAATACATTCCAAGAGAAAATAAAACATGTATGGCTTCATCTGGTTTCATTCTTTTCACGGATTGACGGCCCAACGAAACCGATGTACTCTCTTTAACTGTTTCACCTAATGCTACCACGACAACAACTGATCTAATCTTGCAATACAAACACAACCATGTCCTGGTTCGGGTTCATCAATTTCAAAAAACGAGAAGGCCCGAGGGGATCTAACAAACCCCACCACCTTTATATAATTGCTTGATAATGTGACCCGGTGTAACCCCGATTTGATTTATTGGCTTGTCGAACTATAATGATGTTAAGAATGATTAAAGCATCTGAACTAGCAACATTGAGTTGGAAAAATTTATTTTAGTTTATATCTTGCTTTGTACATTGAACCATACTTGTAAATTTGTAAGACAATATTTTTCTCTTCGGTGCGTTCCATTCGGAATAAAATGTCTAAATTACACCAGTATAGCCGCGAGTAACTTTATTATTTCTCTTACCCCGTATTACTAAGTATGTTTAGCTAGGATAGTTTCTCATACTATTTACCGATATTGGGGTACCGCGCCCGATAGGGCGCGGTGCAACAACTAGTAATAACAAAAGGAGGAAGAATAGGTAGGAGGAAGAATAGGCAGAGGAAGAATAGTTGTTACGTAGCATTTGACTTGGAGTAGGATTGTTTATCTTTAACAGGCTCCCGCAAGATGGACGGTCGAAGAGTAAGGCCGATCTTGGAAATAAGATTTAAGAAGCGAGGTTTGGGTAACGGCTTTGTTAACGTGTCAGCAAGTTGATCATCACCGTTAATGTGTTGAACCCGTATAGTGCCTAATTGAACTTGTTCTCGGACAAAATGAAATGCAAGGGCCAAGTGTTTCATCCGAGAATGAAAAATAGGATTTGTCGAGTAATTAGTTGCTCCTAAATTGTCACAGAAAATAACGGGGTTTGGAGAGGAAGAAATCTTGAGCTCGGTGAGGAGGGATTTCAACCAGAGAATTTCCGAGGTAGTATCTGCAATAGCTCTAAATTCCGCTTCTGTAGAAGAGCGAGATAAAGCACGTTGTTTCTTAGAGGACCAGGAGATGGGGTTTTGACCAATAAAAACAATGAGACTCGTAGTGGAAACATAGTCATCTTTGTCACTGGCCCAATCAGCATCACAAAAGGCATGAAGGTTGAAGGGATTTTCTTTGCGAATAAGAATGCCATGGTGAAGTGTTCCCTTTAAATATCGTAATAATCTCTTTAGGGCTAACCAATGTGTCGACGTAGGATGGTTGAGAAATTGAGCTAGCTTGTTAACCAGAAAAGCGATATCTGGACGAGTAAGGGATAAATACTGTAAACTTCCAACAATAGCACGGTAGGATGTTTCATCAACAACAGGCTCATTTTGTTCACGAAGCAGCGGCGGATGAGTGAGCATAGGAGTATTGGACGGACTACAGTCGAACATGTTGTGACGAGTTAGAACATCAGAAATATATTTCGTCTGATTAATATGTAAACCGGAGACAGTAGGAGTGACCTCCATTCCTAGAAAATAAGATAACGGGCCAAGATCCTTGAGTGAAAAGCGGCGAGAAATGGCATGAATGAAGGTAGTAACATCGGATGCAGTCGGACCTGTAATAATGATATCATCGACGTACACTAAAACATATAGACAGGTGTTAGTGCACTTATAAATAAATAAGGACGAGTCGGATAAAGAATTATTAAAGCCATAGGATAGTAAATAATTTTTGAGTTCAGTAAACCAAGCTCGAGGAGCTTGTTTAAGACCGTAAATTGCTTTGCTTAACTTACAGACATGATTTGGAGTATTAGAATTTGCAAACCCGGGTAGCTGAACCATATACACGGACTCGGTAAGAGTGCCTTGGAGGAAGGCATTATTCACATCGATCTGACGAATTAACCAACCGTTAGATACAGCTAGGGAAAGGATAAGACGGATAGTAGTGGGTTTGATGACGGGACTGAACGTTTCTGAGTAATCAAGGCCGGGTCTTTGATGGAAGCCTTTGGCAACAAGCCGGGATTTGTGTTGTTTTAGGCTACCATCGGGATTATATTTAAGACGGAATACCCATTTACAACCGATGATATTTTGACCTGATTCGGGGGGGACAAGACTCCAGGTAGAATTGCGAATTAATGCATCAAATTCGGACTGCATTGCATCGCGCCAAAGAGGATCAATTAAGGCATGTTTTACTGTGTTTGGGGTAGCATGGGTTGTGGGTAAGACGAACAGTTTAGCATAACGTGGATTCGGTACCCGAATATTGTTGGAGAGGCGAGTGTTGTGGCGAGAATGGGGAGGGTTAGAGGTAGGTGGTGGCTGGGATATGACAGGGGAGTTGAGGGGCTGATCAGAGGCAGCACAGGGGGTCGGGTTTAGGGGCAGAGTTGGCTGGTTACTGGACGGAGCAGGGAAAGCTGGTTGGGGATCGGATGAGACAGAGGAGAAGGCAGGGGAGGGCTGGCCAGACGTGGAGAGGACCGGAACAGTGAGTGAACACCATTCCGTGGTGGTCAGTGAGACAGGAGAAGAGGGAAGTGTGAGGAGACGGGAATAAGGGAACTCATCATCTAGAAAACGTACATGACGCGACGTGTAAATACGGGAGGTAAGGGGATTGAGACATAGATAAGCACTTTGAGTAGGAGAATACCCGAGAAAAACACATTGAACGGAACGAGGTTCGAGTTTGTGAGTATTATAGAGCTGTAACCAAGGGAAACACAAGCAACCAAAACTATGCAGTTTTTCGATGTTTGGCTCCTTAAGAAAAATGGTGGAATAAGGTGATTTATTTTGGAGAGTTGGCGTTGGAAGTCGATTGATAAGGTATGAAGCTGTGGTGAATGCGTAAGGCCAGAAATAGGATGGGAGCTTTGCGTGAGTGAGTAAGGCAAGAACTGTTTCGACAATGTGACGGTGTCTTCGCTCAGCAAAGCCATTATGTTCGGGTGTATGTGGAGGGGATGTAAGATGAGATATACTGTTTATTTGTAGATGATTCGTCATTTTCTTAAATTCACCACCGTTATCAGAATAAAATTGACGGATGGGTTTATTAAAATATTTTTCAACAAGTGCACGAAATTTGAGAAAAGTCGAGGCAGTGTCGGATTTTTGTTTAAGCGGATATAACCAGATATAATGTGTATAGTGGTCAACAAAAATAACGTAATATTTGTACGACTCCTTTGATAAAATTGGTGATTGCCATAAATCAGAGAAAATTAGATCTAAAGGAGCATTTGATACAAGGGTCGAATTAGAAAACGGAAGACGATGACTTTTATTAATATGACATGAAATGCAACTATCAGAAACAACAATTTTTAAATTAAATCTAGAATTGAGAACAGAAATAATTTTGTTGGAAGGGTGACCAAGACGATGATGCCACGAAGATTGACCCGGGGAGATGGCTAGATGTGCGTGAGGCGAGGGAGGGGTCCACACATACATTCCGTCAATTAGTGGCTCGTGAAGAAGAAGCGCTCCCGTCTGAGTATCCTTGACAGAAAAGGAAGAATGTGAGAAAACAACATAAGCGTTATTGTCATAACAAAATTGAGTGACAAAAAAAAGTTTACGGGAGATACTCGGAACAACAAGAATGTTATTAAAATGAAGTGTTTTAGAAGAAGAGGAAGGGAGGTGGAAAGAACCAGTGTGAGTAATATGTAGCGGGGAACCATCACCGATATAGAGGTCATTCGGGCCTTCATACGGACTATGGAGGGAGAGAGTGTTTAGGTCGTCAGTGATATGGTGAGAAGCACCACTGTCAACGACCCATGACCGAGGAGGAGTGGAGGCTGAGGCAGCAGCCGTGTTGGCTTGAGGACGTGGGCCACGGTTTTGACGGGTAGGAAAAACAACATCGGGATATAGGCGTTTGAGTTCTTCACAGTTGGAGGCAACGTGTCCAACCGTATCACAAAAGTGGCAGCGGCCACGGTACGTATTTTTGTAGGTGGTTGGGGAATTGTTGTGGGAATTATGCTGAACAGGTTTTGGGGTATAGGGACGGGTTTGATTGGTTTGATTTTGATAGCGAGGCTGATAATTTGTACGGTTGGAATAATTGGGTCGATAATTTGCAGCATTAGCGGAAGGAGTATAGGTGACAGTGGGAGTAGAATGTTTGAGACGGAGTTCGTGTTGGATAAGTTTCTCGCGGAGGGACTCAAAGGAAATGGGATTATCCCGAGCACGGACAACATCAATAACAGAACGATACTTGTCTTGGTTAAGACCGTTGAGGATTTTGTTTGTGATGTCGTCGACATCCATAGGATGTTCGAGTTGGGCAAGGTCGTCGTTACAAGCCTTTATAGAGGTCATATAATCGGTTATAGTGAGGTCATCGGTGTGGGAAATGTTTTCAAGTCGGTCTTTGATTTGAAGACGGTGACCACGCGAGGAATTGGCAAAGGTACGGAGAAGGGTTGACCATGCCTCATGAGAAGTGTTATCATTGACGATAAGGCAAGCAATAGGAGGTGAAAGTGTTCCGGTGAGCGCACCAAGAACCAGTTGGTCCTGGCGGTACCAGGTGGTGTAGGCTGGGTTGGGGGCCGTGGTGGGATTGGTGGCAGGGGGTGTCGGGGTTTGGTTAATGGTGGCTGCCGGAGGGGGGTTTGGGTAATGGTAGCATTTGACTTGGAGTAGGATTGTTTATCTTTAACAACGGAAGCGTACCTGATGAATCCATGGGAATATGATGAACTGGGGTAACCGGAGGATTATAGCCTTCTAGCAGACACACTTGCCTTAGGGTTCTCTTTACTGATGGGATGTATTTGAGTTTAGGTTAAGTATGCTGCCAGGGACCATAACCCTGCATATATATAGGTAAGGGATATAAACCCTATTACCATATATCAACCGCCTTAGTCTAATACGCCCATCATGTATTAGTTAAAGCCCTAATGAGTATCTACACAAAGAAGATATCCAGCTCATACTTTATAAGACGTAATTAATTTATGCCGTTATTATATTATATAGAAGGATCACTATATTGGGCCAACTTAAATGATAGCCAACAAATACAATCAGTATAATAGCGTGTCCACATAAATAATATTTGACACAATATATTCTTATAAATATGTGTAGGATTAAGTAAATTAATGTGCGAGATTTAGCAATTGCGTGATTTTAACTCTGGTGGTATTTGTGTACTAGTGTGTGTATATCAATACATGGTAAGAATGACACTCTCTCCTCATTTCAAATACTCGGTGTATATTACGTACAATGTTCTCATACTCTCACATGGTACGCACTCTTTTCAAAATCCCTTCTCGATATTGGTCAATGGTCAATGGTCACGACTCACGACTAAACTTGTGCAAATCTTCATTCCTTATTACATGTTCAACTAGGTGTTTATCAAATTATTTATTTTCTCATAAATAAACTTATATTTTAGGTGTTTTTCAATTATTCTTTATTTATTAATGATATTATGAATTATTACGTTAAAATTGGGATGTATAACATACATTTAAACTAATTTTTTGACTATTAACTAAAAAAAACTATGACCCAAAAGCGAACTGAACTGAAATTGACCCATCCGAACCATACCCGACTTGAAATATCACAAACCCGATGAAAGTGGCTAACTGAAACTAAAACTAAGGTCAAACTGATTTAGATCGAATTGATTTAACCCGATTCGAAATCAAATGACCCGTTTATCAGATCTATGTGCAACTGTGTATGGATAAACACGGTTCCGTGCAAAGTGCTATAACTAGTTACTTAGACCATCCCCAAGCAGAGGTCGCGCTAATTAGGTCGCGACCCGGTTTTACTCTTAATCCCACTTTATTTATCTTGACCTACTTTCACTCTCCCAAGCAGAAAATCGCGACATAGGTCATCAACTCAATCATTTTCTCTCATATTATTCTCTACCCCACTTTTCTTTCCTATTTTTACAATTATTTTTCCTAACAATTATTATTTTTTTATTGCTCAATCAATAAAAAATGCACACCTAGAAGGTCACAAGGTAGTCAATTTTGTTCAAAATGGTCACAAATTGACCTTTTGATGGAGAAGGTCACAAAATTAACCAAACAAGGTCACCATTATACTTGCTTAATTATGTCATTAACATGACCAAGCAAGGTCATGACCTAGCAATTGACCTTGCTTGGGCATGGTCTTACACTGTCAAAATACATTACGCTACAACGACCTTCCTAGAACAAGCCATCCTTCATTTTTTTTCCTCGATAAAGGCACTCAACTCTTTATTAAGTTAAAGAGCAAAAATACACAATACAATGAGTCACATAATTGTGTTACTCCCTTTACTCCTATTTTCACATTTTATCACACTCTCAAACTCTCAGATTCCTGGTTTTCCAGGAATGTGCAATGCCGACGACAAACAAGTTTTACTTCGCATTAAAAACTACTTAGGCAATCCTCCCTCCCTCAATTCGTGGGACATTGCCCACGAATGTTGCGCCCAATGGGATGGGTGGGAGGCGGTTCAATGCAACGACAACGGACGCATTATATCTCTTTCATTCTTTTGGAACGAAGATATCTATAAGATCCCTCTTTATTTAGATCAACTTCCGGCCCTTGTCGGGCTCACTTTTTTTTCCGTGCCTAATCTAACCGGTTTAATCCCACCCTACATTGGCAAACTAACCAATCTCACATCCTTGACCCTCTCTTCGACCAATCTAAATGGCCCGATTCCTACCTTCTTAGGCCGGCTTATTAACTTGGCTAACTTAGACCTCTACGGTAACAACTTCACCGGTCCAGTACCCGACTTCTTGGGTCGGCTTAAGAAGCTCACCTTCCTTAGCCTCTGTAATAATAAACTCACCGGTCCTCTACCCAAATCCTTGGGACACTTAACCCGACTTGAAACCCTTGCCCTTCACACAAACAACTTATCCGGTCCAATACCGGATTTTATAGGCCAACGGCTTAGTAATCTTGGAGGCCTTGTTCTTTTTAATAACCACTTTTCGGGCCCTATCCCGACATCTCTAAGTTTACTTACAGGACTCGGTTTCATATCGCTTTTTAACAATAAACTAACCGGTCCAGTCCCCAAATCTCTCACGGGTGGCAGCATAAGAATCTTTAGGCTCAGCAACAATAAACTAACCGGGGACGCCACGTTTTTAATAGACAAAAGCAACGACGGTGTAAGAGAGGTAGACATAAGTAACAATCGGTTCAAGTTCGATCTTACAAATGTGGACTTAGCACCAAGTTTATACGCCTTTAATATAAGCCACAATAACATATATGGGAGATTACCCAAATTGTTCTATCGATTACGAGAATATTTTGAAAATTATGTCGATATCACTTACAATCAACTATGTGGTCCGATACCAAATGGTCGACATCTCAAACGGGTTAACCCGACTTTTTTCGCTCATAACAAATGTTTATGTGGTGGTCCATTACCTGCTTGCAAATAATTACAAAGCTTAGTATCAAAATTGTTAGTTAATTTCATTTACCTATAGTTCTTGCTTTAGAATTTTCAATTTTTGTTGATTTCTTTTATTGTTTTTATCATTTTTCTTTGCTTAGGGTATTGTATATGTACTTGACTACTTGTGTTGTGTAGTACTGTAACAGTGTAACGTGAAGTGTTGACTTTACATGTTGACTAAGGAGTAATGTAAATTGTTGACTTTACATTGTTCTAATAAATGTAGTTGTTCTTCCTTTGCTATCATTAACCATTAGTATATTTCATGGTAAGTCTTGCACTGTATTGATTATCAGTGGTTAGTTTAATATGGGTAAACAACCTTACGTTTTATTTAATCTTAGTAAGCAAATGAGTGGTTTTAGCTAGTTGAAGTAGTGATCTCCAATTTTTTTTTTTTTAGAAATGGGCAAATCGCCAGTTGGAATGGCTTTTTGCAAATAGCCATTTCAACTGGCTATTTCTGAAAATCTAGTTGAAGTGCCGATTTCAATTAGTACATATTCCCACTAAGACTCCTTCTGGTTTCTCGTCTTTCTTTTCTTAATACAATTCCTATCTTTGAAATCGGTACTTGTTTTCTATACACTACTTTACGATAACCTCAAAAATACTTCATTAAATAAATTTTTTCAAACATTCACCACTTTAAACGAAAATCATTCCGAAAATGTCATTTAACGCTCCATTTTTTTTATCTTGTTTCTGGACTTCCGGAGTTCCTTGGGTCGGTGGTGTTGTGGGAGAGACGATGTGTAGAGCTGATGGTATGATTCTCGTTGATCGTCAGCTCTCATTTGAAGATCTGGTTGAGAAGGTTAGTATAGTTTGCAAAGTCGATCTCAGAGTCATACAGATCTCGTTCACACTTGTGTGGACAGATTTGTCTGGTAGAAGAAGTTATGTTTATATCAAGGATAACCAGTTTGTATGTGCAATCTATATGTATGCGTTTAATCTTCCGGACTTGTATGTTATGTTACAGCCCACTGCTCCCCCTTTGCCATCGTCCCAATTCATTCAACCCTCTTATGAGTTTGGGGGATCTAGTCAGAGTGCTGTGTTGGGAGGTAGAGGGGTAATTGATGTTGGTGAGCCTAGCAACCGACATCAATTAGATTTGAATGTGTTCCCAGAAGCGCAAAACGATGGTGACGAGGACAGCGATGACCCTACTTATAACGTCATGTCCTCCAATTTTAGTGGTTTTGGGTTAGAGAACATTAACACCGATCTAGCCAGTTCCTGTTCTGGGTCAAGTTTAGACCCCTCTAGCTCAGACCCAGAGGATGAGGTGGTATCTCATGTCCCTATTGACCATTATGTCTATTCTGTTGTCCGTGATGAGCCTGACCGTTCTTCACGGTCTCTATTTTCCAAAATGTTTGATGGAAACGTTGACAATATCGTCGGTGGTACGCTATTCGAAACTAAGGTAGATGTTCAAAATGCCATGACAAGTTGGTCTTCGAAGAGGGGGGTTTCGTATCGAACGGTTGAGAGTCGTAAAAAGACGTGGGCTGTTGAGTGTGGGACTAGAGCCACAAGTTACCCTCAGGAGTTGCTTCACGGTGTAATTTGTGGTTGGAAGGTGCGAGCGACACAACAGAGGGATTCTGGGTTGTGGAAGATTGTTGTTTGGACTCCTCAGCACAATTGTGCCGGAGCTTCTAACGCGAGTAGGAGGAATAACGTTACCTCCCGAGAAATTGGTGTGTTGGTTATGGATGAAGTTAAACATGATACTGGATATAAAGTTAAACTTGTCCATTTCGATGTGAAAAAAGCGTTTCACGTGGATGTGAGTTACAGTAAGGCGTGGCACGGGCGGAGGAAGGCAATCGAGGCCGTGTACGGGTCCTGAGAGCGCAATGTCAGAGACCTTCCTAGGTATATGGCGGCTCTTCAGGTGGGTTAATATGTTTTTTTAGGGGATTGTATTATTTTGTATATTTATAATGTTATTTCATCTGTTTCCCGTCATTCTTGTTTAGGTTGCTAACCCGGGAACGTATGTTAAGTACAAGTTTTCTGAAGGGACGAAGTATTTGCCCCAGTGGGTGCTGAAGTATGTTTTCTGGTCTTTTGCTCCTTGCATTGCCACTTTTCAAGAGTCTTGTCCCGTTGTTTTTGTGGACGGGACACATCTTTGTGGATCCTACAAAGGGAAGTTGTTGGTTGCTGTTTGCAAGACGTCTAACAACAACATAATGTCGGTGGCATTCACTCTTGTTGATGAAGAGACTATACTTAGCTGGACCTTTTTCTTGAATAACCTAAAGAAGTCGATCATCAGAGATCGGTTCACTTGTGTGATCTCGGATAGGCATCTAGGTATTTTACATTTTAAAAATTCTTCACTTTATTATTGTTTGTTGTAATTGTTACTGAAACTTACGTCGATGGTTTTGGAAGGTATAATAGCGGCGATGAAGGTGATGTTGCGAAGTACCCTTCATATGGGCTGCACAGATTTTGCTTAGAGCACATCAAAGCCAATTTGTTGACCAATTTTAGGAGAAAGGGATTGAAGGAGGCTTGCCAGATCTTGGGGACGGAGCTCAATCAGACGAAATACTGGAATGCTTGGGGTAGAATTAATGAGTTAAACCCCGAAGCTGCTGAGTATCTACAACAAGTCGACCCAACGATGTGGACACTCTTTGAGGATGGTGGCCATAGATGGGGGTTGAGTACGACCAACATGTCGGAGAGCTACAACAACGTACTCAAAGGAGCACGTCACCTACCCATTAGAGCCATGGTTGAGAGCACTCTTGAGAAATGTGCCTATATATTCCGCAGAGATCGTCCTAAAATCAACGCCTGCAACACTCCACTACCGCCACATCCGATGGCCATTTACATGGCAAATATGTTGGATTTGACAAGACAGACGGTTACCTCATGGGGAGATTGTTTTGTGGTTGTTGATGAAAGGGGCCACAAGTTTGGGGTGAAACACCTTGCAGGGGTTTGTAGTTGCGGGAAGTGGCAGAACAATAGGTTTCCTTGCTCCCATGTGATTGCGGTTGCTAATTCCGTTAATTACGATCCATTGATGACTATCAACCGATTTCATACGATGGAAGGTTGGAGAGGGCAGTATTCAGGAAATTTTCATCCAGTTATGGGTTGTGGGACGTGGCCAACTGTTGACTGGTCACTTGAGGTTGATGAGGTTAGACTGGTTAGGCATTCAGGTCCAGGTAGTAGAACTGTTAATCGTAGATTAGGGGCGATGGATTACACTAAGAGACGTGGTAATGGTAGAAGTGGACCACCATGTACGCGTTGTGGGAACATGAACCATGTACGTAGACGTTGTCCAATGTCACATCCCCCGACTGATAGAGTTGCCGAGAGAGATGAGAGTGATTAGCATACATCATTGTGTAATTCCTATCTTAATGTACGAAGACCCGTTTAATTCCTATCATTGTGTAATTCCTATCTTAATGTACGAAGACCCGTTTAATTCCTATCATTGTGTAATTCCTATCTTAATGCACATTACACGAAAATAACACCAATAAATTAAAAAACGAAATCCATGCAAAGGAAACCACGACAATTACAATAAACTAAAACAATAAACTAAAACATAAACGAAATCGTCTAGGACAATAAAAAGGAAACGAATACATCATAGAAAAACTACTCATCCGAATCGTCTGTTTCGGGTGTGAAAATACGTCTAGGACGAGTACCAAAACCAATGCCTTGGGTTGGTCTGACGTGTTGGTTGCTATCCCAACGTCCAACAGGTCTGGTCAGCCGCCTAAGCTGTTGTTCGGGTGTCAAATACACACTTTGTGGAGCATCAACAACCGCAGACTGGTCAGAGGGCCTCAAAGTCAAACTCAAATCCAACCTGCACCATCATATCCACCACCATCCAAGTAGGTAGTGCCGGTCACAACTCCATCATATCCACCACCACTACCACCGACTCCACCATATACAACACCACCACTACTACCGACCCCACCTGTTACACCACCACCCCAGTTATCACCACTACCACCGACCCCACCTGTTACACCACCACCCCAGTTATGACCACTACCACCGACTCCACCATATACAACACCACCACAATCCACATATGAGAGGCACGGTGGAGAGGTATATTCCCCAGCCACTCGTGCACGCATGTGGTAAATTATGTACGATGTTCCTGTAGGGGGTCCACTCGAACTACATAAAAAGTAAACGGAAACGAATTAGGTAACGAATGGAAACAATTAGCACCAAAAAATAAATGGTCCTCTTTCTAGTAAAAGAATTGAAGTAGTACCTGTTCCCATGAGAAGGTGGCCAACTGATCCCGATAATACGGCAAATTTACTTTTCGCTGAATGCAACGGCGGTCGGTGTAACGACTACCTAAGGGACCTCCAATAACTGGCATGCCAGCCGCCACATCATTTTGCACGCGGAATTCAGGCCTTAAAATAGATATCCGCTCGTACGCCCAATATTGCAGCAGTTGTGTCGCTCCGTTCATGTAAATAGTGGCCGAGGGGGGTTGTAAAACACATTTACACATATCATGCAGCAAATAACCCAAGACAGCTGAACCCCAACTGTAGCCAATGCACACATCAAAGTCAGATACACACAGAACCATATTCTTGTGAACATGTGTCTTCTTAGAGTTGATAAACAACCCGTTACCTAACATCCAAAGAACAAAACAACGAGCACGCTGCTGCATGTCGGCCTCAGTTAACGTAGCGGGTCTACGTATCCTAGTTTCCAAGTGTGACGTGACCAACCACTCGGCTTCAAAATAGGAACACCCATGGGGAAGATCCTCTAAACCAAGCATCCCCTGAACATAGGACTCCCAAGCAGTGTCGGGAACCACCAAACCGGTGGGATTAGACCCCACAAGATATCCATCTACCCTAAGACCAAGGAGGACCTCAACATCCTGCAGAGAAATCATCGCCTCACCTACTGGAAGGTGAAATGTGTGGGTCTCGGGACGAAATCTCTCAAGCAGTGCATGCAAAAGAGAGTGGTCGTTTCTCAGGTTTCCTAACTTGAAAAATACCCCAAAGCCCATCTGTGCGACATAATTTGCCGTTCCTTGACAAATCTCCATCTCATACGTCCACTCTCTCCATACATTACCGTCCGCTCTACGTGCTTTGGCGGCAACATCAGATGGACGTTCATGCCTAAAAACCTGTGCGGATATATGCTTTGCCTGGAGACAAAATAGTATATCACAGAGGGGACCCTGGAAACATCTAGGCTGGGAAGAAGAAGAAGATGTCATAACTGTAAAAGATTTAAATATGAATTAGCTTTTTTAATGGTTTTAACATATAAACAATTACACATCAGACAAACGGAACAACCAGAAAAAAAAGGGTTAAAACATTGACTAACTAAATACTTTTATTTAATACACAGATAATTAATATATGAAAAAACAAAAGAGAGATTTCATTTATCCAATCAATATTATTCAATCTTATCCGTAATCAGGATAGAACCAACCATGATCAAACAACTGGCATATCACTCCCTCCCTTTTTCCATATAAATAACACCTTTCTAAAACTTATTTTCACACAACTTCTCCCTCCTCAACCACCAACACCTCACCACAACAAAAGTTAACAATGTCTGATAATTGGGATTCTGAAATTCAGGAAGTGCAAAGGAAAATAGATAGAATTAGGGACGAGTCGGATAATTTTCAAACTCGTCTTAAATTATTAATTACGGAACATATTTACATGGACTTATTATTGGGTGCTCCACCCTTAAGTAAGCTCAATGGCATATTTACAGGCAATGCTAATGTTGTACTCACTCCCTCCATGCCAGCCAACACTACCTCCGGTAATATATTAATCATTCTCTTCTTATTTTATGTTTTACATTCAATTATTATATATATTTTATTTATAAATTCAGATACATGGACCACAAAATGCGAGGAACTAAGATCCTTAAAAGATGAATTAGTAAGCATGATTAAAAGGTTGTTCAAAATAGTGGATCAGTCCGCCTTGAGGGACCTTTTATCTGGAGAAGGTCGAGTCTTTGTTAGGCGGGAACCGATTTATTATTGGAAAGTTTATGAAGATCTTACAACCGAGGAGGACATGCTGGCCGCATTTGGTGAGGGTGAATATGAACCAACCAACTTTATGGATGATATTTCAGATTACGATGACGAGGATCACGAGCCTATTTGCGGCACGATGGATTAAGACTAATGAGTGGGATATTATTAAGACTAGTTACATTTTCTTATTAACCACTGTTGTATTCAGTCTTTCTTTAATGTTAGAACTGTCATTTTTCAATGTTGTATTTATGTTTCAAATTAATCAAATAAAACTTTAAGGTTTTTTAATTAATTATTCAAAATTAATCAATGTCGTAAACATTACTTTTTTTTTTATAAAACAACAATATTATAAATTAAAAATTGGAAGATATTATTATTAAACTATTATACAACTATAATATTATACAGCCTCAAAATTATAAAATTAACCAGTTTGACTGGCTATTTGCAGGTCAAAATAGCCAGTTTGACTGGCTATTTGCAGTTAACAATAAAAAAAAAATGGAATATTCACTAACTATATGCTTCTTTAATGGTTTTAACATATAAACAATTACACATCAGACAAAAAAGGGTACAAAAA
Organism: Heliosperma pusillum; assembly: GCA_022085475.1. Taxonomy (NCBI): domain Eukaryota; kingdom Viridiplantae; phylum Streptophyta; class Magnoliopsida; order Caryophyllales; family Caryophyllaceae; genus Heliosperma; species Heliosperma pusillum. The sequence goes on along the minus strand of JAIUZE010002529.1, from coordinate 3,296 downwards.
ACCTAAACAACCGTCTTACAAGGAAAAATATGGTCAACAAAATATTGACTAACTATATGCTTTTATTTAATGAAAAACATCGTTTAAGGAAAGTCCACTATGTTCTAGCTAAATACTTCGGTTCCACCATTAATCTACACGTCCAAAGGTTACAAATTAATCTAAGTAAAATAAAGTCGATAACTAGCAAATTGACCAAAACAGGCCATTTTTTTCCACTAATAATTATTTAATATAAAATATTTTATACTATTATACCAAATTATTATTTACGTATAATATTATTACCACATAAAAATTTAAATACGTTATAAATACAGACTTGTACGTATAATATTTTTGATACATAAAAAATCTAAATACGTTTAAAATACATAATACGTAAAATATTTTTGATACATAAATAATCTAAATACGTTACAAATACAAAATTTTACGTATAATATTATTTATACATACAAATTTAAATACGTATTAAAAACTTAAAAATAAGTATTTGAAATAATTTCAGTGTAAACGCAATAAGTTACAAATTACAAATTAATAGACAAAATTATAAAAACCAGAAATTACCGAAATCGCCGTCAACAAAATATAAAATATCAGCTGCCGAAATTGCTTCAGGAAATGACGTTTGTTTTTTTAAGAGTTTGTGATTGTGAATTGGCGATTGTGAATTGTGAAAATGAATTGGCGATACGATAGTACTTATACATCTAATTTTTTGAGGTGCACTGCTCAACAATCAACCAGTAATTATTACTCAATGCAATATTTATTACTCATGCATGTATGACAACAACCATTACTACTCAATGCAAAACATTACTGAATCAATGCACCACCACGAAATTATGGCAGGAAAAAATTCAAGATAAGAGCCATTTCAAATGGTGTTTTGCAGGTAGGAGAGGACAGATTTGCAGGAACAATTCGCCAGTTGAACTGGCGATTTGCGTAAAAGCCAGTTCAACTGACGATTTGCAGGAAAAAAAAAAAAAAAAATTTTAAGAATCGCCAGTTCAACTGGTGATAACGCCATATCTTGTTTACGCTTAATTTTCTAACCCCCTGAATCTCAAGCTTTGAAGTCTTGCAATGTTCACAAGTTTGTATGATCTCTAAGAACTGCTTTTTTTTTTTCCTTTTTTTACATTATTATAACCGATAGTGAGACATCACAAGCTTGTAACTGTTACAAAAGAGATTTTGTCTTTACTTTAAAGGTAAAGTGGATCAAATACTACTAGTTTTAAACCCGTATAAATTGCACGGGTATGTTATTTTGAAAAATATAAATATTTAAGATCAATTTTTATATTAATTAAATATATACTTTAAAACTAATTATTTTACAAAATGGCTTTAAAATAAAACAAAGTAATCTCTCTACTTTTTGTTGAACAGTTTTAAACTACGATTGCAATTAGTGAAAATAATGCATTGGGAGTTTGGGACAATTGGTTGAATGTTTTTTAGTCCGATATTTCTTCTTGTTAGTTAAATTTGAATTTCTACTTTGTCTCGTTATTCAGACTTCACGAAAGTTGACTTATATAGAGGCAGATTAAAATAGCATAAGTAGTAAAAGTATAGGGGTATAAATGGTTGCAGACCCATGCAAATCGTTAAACATACTTTTATTTAGTGAAACTTATTCGTGTTTGAAGAACATGTGAAACTTATTCGTGTTTGAAGAACCTGTGAATTGGACCCGCGGAGATTTAAAATGAATTTAACTCGTGCATGCTTAAAATGGAAATTATGTCACTTTGAAGAACGAAATATGATAAACTAAAAAAAAAAGTGAAAAGAAATAATTAAATTAAGCGCCATTAATATATTTGAACTCAAACCATTGACCTTAATAGATTTCAAAATCTCCTAATATTGTGCTCGCTTGCAATCCCGTTTGTTAAACATTCTTGGCAAAAAAGACATGAAAATTGTCTTAGCTATATCAATGATTTTGGGGCATTAATCTATTACCCATGTGACCCTCTAATCCAATAGAACCTTACAGAAATAATACAGTTAAACTCTCCATTTACTCGTTCAATTTATTCAAAATAAAACACATACTTGTCCATAACATCTCTTTATTTAGTCATTCAAAACCTTCCCAAACCCAGATCCCATATAAATATGCTCTCTTAAAGAATAAAACCTACCACTACCCTCCCATAGTAGTATAGTACCGCGGTTGCCAGTGGTTGTCACTACTAATGTAACAACCCGAAAAGTACCCAATTTTTCTAAGTAAAATTTCTTAAGGATACTTTTCAGTAAGGTTAAGTTTTTAAAATAGAATTTATTGTTTCGAGTCGTATTTTGAAATTCCGAGTTCGTATTTGGAATTATGAGAGATTTCATGAAAATCCCGTTTTTAGTCATCTTTGACTTTTCTTGACTTTTAAGTCGTCTTTGACTTTTCTTGACTTTTTAAAGTCGTCATTGACTTTTCTTGACTTTTAAGTCGTCATAAACTTTTCTTGACTTTTAAGTCATCTTTGACTTTTCTTGACTTTTAAGTCGACTTTGACTTTCGTTGACTTTCCCGACTCGCCTTGTAATTTTGAAGACCGAAATTTTATTAAAAAAAATAATATTTTTAATTTATTTTTATTTAGATTTATTAGGATTTATGATAATTTAATAAAATTATTTTGAATTTATTCGGAATTTATAATAAGGTTTTACGGTTTAAACCCGGGAATCATTTAACTATTCCCGACTCATCGTAAATCTCGAAACAAACCCGAAACCCGACTTTGGCATGAGTCACCCGCCCATGTCACCTTTTTCCACTCACCTTAAGATCTTTTCATTTATTTGATTTAAACTAATAATAATATCTAAGATATTTATAACTTTATCGATCCGTCAACGAAAATTACGCAAATCGTTTACAAAACAGACCCGACAAGCACAACATCACACGGCTCCCTTTTCCTCTCTTAGGCCTTGATATTTTCATTTCTTTTCATTAATATAACATAATATCTAGGTATTTAATTTAATTTACTTAATATCTAATTAATTATCTTATTATAATAATAAAAACCCGAGTCAATTCCGTAACAACAATTTCAAAACCCGACTCCATACTCCCTCTATATTTACACGGCTCCCTCACCCTCCATTACTCACTAACAACTTTTCATTTTACAACAAATCAACTTAAGATCAAATTAATCGTTCTTCATCGTTCTTGAACGGTCTTCGTCGTTCTTCATTCGTTCTTCGTCGTTCTTGAGCAAAATCGTCATAAAACCTCCATTTCTTATTCAAATTCG